>JAPDDN010000314.1:0-100817 GCA_027422405.1 Ptychobarbus kaznakovi
AAGTTATTAACAATATTTCGTAATAAAAAATCATAAAAGTGTGTCAAAGCAATAACTTTCCAAATAAGCTGTATGTATAACCAGCAGGAGATCAGTGATGTGTAAGAGAAATTTGGTGAGACAACAGTGTTTACAGTAAAGTTATTAACAAATTTAATAATACAAAATCAATAAAAATATGCAAAGCAATTATTTTCAAATAAGTGCTGTAGTATAACCAGCAGAATCATGATGTGTGAAGTAAATGTGAAAGTACAGTGTGTTACAGTAAGTTATTCACTTTGTTTCAAAATAAATAATCAAATAAAAAATATGCCAAGCAAATTGTTTTCAAGATAAGTGGTTGTTGTATAACCAGCAGGAGAGCAGTGATTGTGAAGTGAATTTGGTGGAAGTACAGTGTGTTACAGTAAAGTTATTAACTTTTTTTTCATAATAAAAAATCATAAAAAATGTGTTCAAGCAATAAATTACAAATAACTGTTGTAGTATAACCAGCAGGATAGCATGACGTGTGAAACTAAATTGGTGCACTACAATGTTTACTTGAGAAGGTATTGATATTTTATTAGTATCGTATATTTTCGCGTTGCGCACTTTGCAAGACGGTCCTTAGGACTGTCTCTCAGACCACGCATTTAAACAAGTATTTGCATGGACTGAGGAAAGCTTGGTTACTACATCCACGAATGAAAAGAGCGTCAGTTTGTGCCGTTAAAAACGTTTGCTCGCGAAGCTAGTGAACCGAAAATCGAATCTGTGGATATCTTGCCATTGTGCTACCAGCCTCTTTTTCATCTGTATTGAGGCTTTTTTAATTCCATACCTACCCCTATCCTAAACCTACCCGTCCTACACCTACCCTTACCCTAAACCTACCCTTAAAATAATACACATATATTATTGGTAGCACAATCTGATAGTAGCATGTTTTGTCGTACACAACCCGGCTTGACCAACTAAAATAGAGGGGAGTTTCAGGGAAGCCCAGAGTGACGAAGATGAAAGAGGTTTATAAAGACAGTTTATTCATCAGAACAAATAATAATAATTATTACGGATTTTTGAAAATGACTTTTCATGCAGTGTGTAACACAGGAGGTGTGTTACATCTGATTGAATGAAAACATCCACCAATCATGAGGGGCTGTCATGGCCTAGTGGATAGAGCGTTGGACTTGTAACCCGAGGTTGTGGGTTCGAATCTCGGCTCCGGCAGGAATTGTCCACGACTGAGGTGAGACCCTTGAGCAAGGCAAAACTGAACCCCGACTGCTTCCCAGGCGCCACCGCATTGTTGCTGCCCACTGCTCCGTGTGCGCGTGCTTGCACTTGGATGGGTTAAATGCAGAGAACACATTTCACTGCTGGTTATACTCTGTATAATTGTGTATGTGACAAATAAAAATTCTTCTTCTTCAAAGTTTTAAATCTGAAAGTGCATCTTGTATAAAGTTATTGTGTCTCAAAAGAAAGTCGTTTTTAAAACTAATCCCTGTTTGACGTCAACATGACACATTAGCATATTGCCGCCCACTTGTTGCTCTTTTCGTGTGGGTCTGAATGAAAATGCAAATTCATTCTTTGCCACTAGGTGCCGCTTTTGGAGAGTTAAAAATAGCGGTTTCCCCGTAACGCTGTACACAAAGCAGCACTGCTTTATCAGGCATTACAGGCATGATGCACTGAAAAGTGAGACCAATCGGCCAATCACCGCTGATTAGTTTGGAAAAATAAATCGTTAAAGGAATCGTTTGGGAGTCGTTGAGAAAATAAGGTAAAAATAAATTAAAGTGCATGTCAACCTGTTGCTGGGGACTCCCAAAATCAAAATATGAACCTTCATAAACCATGATAGGGGCACTTTAAACAAAAATGGTGATATGACCACCAATATATGAAGAGTTATCAATTTGAGTCACCCTGTATGAAGAGAGGCCCATGGAATAACTGGTAACTATGATAAATATATATATATATATACAAAGCCTTGTTTATGAAGTTTTGGCTGTTTTAGTTTCTATGGAATTCTATTTCCCTGCAACATTTATAACTTGGATGTTGAGTGTTAGCACAGTTCTGTAAGGTCAATTTATTTTATTGAAATTCTTCCATTTTTTTAAATGCCTTCAAATTTGTGAAATGTATGTTTTAATAAAACACTTAAGAAGTCATTCAGTAATCCATAGGCTGGAGCCTAACCCAGCTTCATTTTTATTTAAATGATTTTCCTTTGATATATGTTTTACGTCAGCATAATCAGTCTAATTACATCAACTCAATGTATCCCTCACTGGGTTCTAGTTGAGCCAAGAGACCACTTTTTTTCTGGAAAGCTATTTTGAAAGCAGTTTATTTTTGATCCAAAGTGACTCCACATCCTGAAATGTTATTATGCACATATTTAAGTTGGACCTATAACTATCCTGTGCTCACTTTAAACACACCGTAAGTAAAAACCGGCTTACCTCACCACACTCTCCTGCACACAATGTATTAATCTTCCTTGATATTAGTTCATAAAAATACAGTCGTTCATTGTTTATAACGTTAGTTCACAGTGCATTAACTAATGTTAACAACCACAACATCTGATTTCAATAATGCATCGGTAAATGCTGAAATTAACATTGACTAAGATTAATAAATGCTGTAGAAGTGTTGTTAACTCTTAGTTCGTGTTAACTAATGAACCTTATTGTAAAGTGTTACCAATACAACATGTGACAATTTTGTTATTTTAAAACCAAAATGATAAAGAGCAGAGAAATGACCACTCTACATTATGACTGGAGGCATTGTCAGAAAACAATTTAAGTAGTGAATTGTGAAGAAATTTTATTGAAACGTATTTGCATCATCTTCATTGCATCTATTTTATGCTTATGCATTATGATTAAGTTAAGTTTGCAGTGGATGCAAATGTTGTTAATTAAATATGTCCCATTAAAATACATAATAACTGACAGAGGAGAAGGCAGAGGAAATTGTTAATAACTAGCCACTGGTTATCCCATTAAAACTACTATCAATATTGTTTTAAAGAACATATTATCTCTATACTGCCATTAGTTAGTTATGGTTAAATGTGTCTTAAATACAGTGGCTATAAAAAGAAGTTTACAGACTTAAGATTTCAGGTTTCTGGGAAAAATCATGTCATCTTTCTCCACTTTTAAAGTGATATCCATGCTAGTAAAACTTGATTATTTAATGTAAGAAATAAGTTTTCACTTGTATATAATGACATGTAATGCAGTCATGTAATGCAGTCAATACTATATATTACATTCTCTGGAGCTGTAATTAAATCTTGAGATACAGGTGGTTGCTGTCATGGCATAACCCACGTGCAAGGGCTTTCTGAATCAGTAATAGCAGGGAGATTGTGTTTCAGGGCCATCAATGCACTCATTTTCTTGTTGTTTCTTGTTCTGAAGCTGAAAAGCGAAACAATTCAAAGTTCAGGTATACTGTCATTTTCAATTATTTGGTTGCTAAACATGAAAAAAGACTACTATGTGGCGAATTCGTTTTATACATTTCTGTTAAACTCACTTGAAGTAGATGAATATTCACTTTGATGTGAAGTACTGGAGCCTAGAATAAGAGTTACACCATGACACATGTTAACTTTAGCCTCAGATGCAATAAACTTTGCTTAGGTTGCTTTTCTCTGAAACAAACTTTCTAGTTGACATTTACCAGCAGCACATCTCTTCCTCCATTTGATGAGTGCAATCACGATGAGAACAGCCACACACATGAACACCAGCACATTGATAATTATAGACAGAGCAGAAGATCCAAAGTCAGATTTTTCCTGATCCTCATCTGTGGTAAAACCAAGAAAACCAGTCAGAAAACACATGTCTAAACTTATAAGATTTAGATATCTTTGACTCGTATCAAGAAGCAACCTTAACAGATTTGGACCGTTACAGCTGGAGTCCATATATTTAATGTTATAATGATTGTTTGTTGTTTTTCTTTACCAAACGCAATGTCCAGTTTGTTGTCCAGACTGAGGTGCTTCATGGTGCAGTTGTATTTATGTTCCTCTCGTAGCTCTTCTTCACTGATCACCAAACTCTTCCTCATCTGGTAAGTCCCGTCTCCATTGGGCAGAATCTCTCCTCCTGTGATCTGATCATCATCCACAGGCTGACCATCTCTGAACAGGGTCAGGCTAATGTGACGGGGGTAAAACCAGTGGCCAGACAGCTGATCTGAAGCCCTTGAGAGTCTGTAAGAGGCTTCCTAAAGAGTCTGACTTTGGGTTTCACTTGAGAAAGGACGGATAGAGACAGTGGTGTTACTGTGACAAAACTGTTGGATTCTATGCATCATATACGATAATATGAGTCATTGTAAAGCTAAGTTACTTCATGTACGCTCAGTTATATCTTAAATAAATTGTTAATAGGGAGAACGAATATTGGGACAATCTGATAAACTTCTCCCAGAATCCAGGATTTAAGGTGAACTATTATTTTTATTTAAACTAACGCTGACTTACCTTTTCGCATCACAGTGCTCTTTTCTTTTTCCAGGATTAAGCGCAAAGCCTTCATGCAAACAGGATGATAAACATGTTCATACAGGAACTTTGCATTAAGCCATTCCATCTGACCCATGCCTTTTATTCTCATCCATGGTAAATTAATTTGCATAGTTCTTTTTATCACATCAAAGGTGAACTCTTCAGTATTTTGTCCATTAAAAGCATCCAGTGAAAGAAACAAGCCTGGCTGATCATTGTCAAGCAATTCACATCCAACTCGTTTCTGATATACATGTAAACCTTAAAATGGATTGGAAAGCAAACAGGTTAGCCTTCACTGATATACTCAATTAAAACATGAATTACTAGTTCAATCATAATTTAGCTTCTAAAAAATAATAATTAGTCATAATGTGAAAAATAGATAACACTAAGATGTGTTGGCAAAATTAAAGAATGTGTAAACACATCAAATTATCTCTTAATATTAAATATCTGATAATACAATTTAAGTGGTTGCATTTACCATCTGTGCCATTTTGGTGGTCCTTAAGAAAAAATGTTCGAAATTTCATGAGGTTATATATTTCTCTGAATATACTATCTTCACCATTGTGATCGTCTGGATTACTCTGACTGCGTTGGACAGCTTTAAACGATTTTGAGTCATAGTACATCACTTGCACATCATCTAACATCAGCACAAGAGTGAACTCCGGAAACTGTGTCTGTCCAGTAATGTATGTGGCAAAAACCATCAGCGAGTGAGAACCTGTGGGAACATGGACAAGGATAACGTTTTTGACTAAGCAGATACATTATAGTTTGCTAAACTATACATAAAAAAATTAAGTAATATAAAAGAAAAATTAAAGATATCTTCAATAAGATAATGATTGATTAACTGCTCATTTAGGGTCACCAGTTCTCAGTTCTTTAGTGTGAAAAAAAACCTATATCTATACCTTCATTATCTATACCTATAACCTATATAATGAACTGAGGTATGGAGGTGCTGTTTCAGTGGCAGTGATCCTGGCAACAACTGGGAGTCCCACGACACATGACTGCTTGTGAGGTATTTAGAAAAGAAAAGAAAAAACAAAGGTTTCTATATGAATTCTATTTTGATGGTGGAAATTGAACAAACAACTGCAGACCCTGAATCCTTCTCTGTCTCTCCACCACATAGTCGCTCAGCGATTCATGTGATCAAATTTCAGAAGTTATGCGCAGAATCTGGGCTTAGCCCAAGGCTGATGATAAGTGTCTGCGTCAAATGCCACCAATGATGTCAAAGACCTACCCTTCCAAAAATATTTGGACTCCGTCTGTCTCTTCTGCTGCATGTTCTAAAACTACTATAATAAATGATCAAAAACAAAAACCTGCTCCCCAGAAAAGAATGCAGGAGTATAGAGGCATAATACAATTGAATTATTTTCTAAGAAATAAGTTTATCAAACAACTCTGAAAAAGATGTTCTTGATAGGTTAGTCATTCCTAATTCACCTTTTTTGATGGATAAAAAAACTATAAACTGAGCATTTTTAGATTGAATACATACATGAATTCAACATAAATAAATACATTTAGTTGACTATCTTTAAAAAAAAAAATTATTTAAATGTAGCTCAAATAAATTGATTGATAAAAATGTAGTATACATTTTTTTTTCAATGTAGAGACTATTAGTTTATGGAATCTAGCTTGAGATTGATGCCCAAAATACCCTCTCGTGCCACAGAGTAGTATACAGTCAGGGGCTCATGTACATCAAGATTACAAGAATAGCTGTAAACTGACTTACCTGCTTTAACAGCTGTCAAAAATGACAAAAGACACACAAGATACCGCATTCTCTCAGTCAATGAATCTCTACACTTTAGCGTACTGTATGTAGTCTGGGTATGATCTTGTTGTTAAGTGTTGCCTTCCAACTACAAATCAAAGTAGTCACTTGAGCTATTGTTTGGAATTCCTTCCTTGTCTTGCCGGTCTTTCCAGTCTTAGTTAAAAAAGTGAGATATGCTCAATATATCATTGCTGTACATTTTTAATCATGATTTTAGCTGTTAATCATTTCCTATTTTCGTAATACAGATTACTTAAGAAAATCATGGATGTGAACTTGACAGACTATGTATTGGTGGCCTCCTCAGTTGAAATCACATTTGATGTCTTTGTGAAAATGAGAAGGTGCCCTATACACAGGCAGCAGGGGTACTGATTCTACCTGTGTTATCACTATGGGGTCAAGCATTTGATTTAGAATAGGTTAAGGGGTTGTATTTGTTCAGTGTAGACAATCAGCACTGTGACTGACATGGCAAAATAGCTGGGTTAATTCTATTTATTTATTCTGAAAGGTTGCAATTTTGCTTAATCAAGCTATAGGCCTACATAGATTAGCCATTTATCCTTGGCTAACTTCACCTCGTATCAAACTCACACAGAGCACTGACAAGGAAAAAACAAAACTAAAAATACTGTTTCTAATCTCTTGAATCATGCTGGCGTGGAAAAACACTAAGGTGGCCAAGCGAGCTCAATGCGCTTCAATGAAAACACAAGGAAATAGAAAAAGCACCAGCAAATTAAGAGAAAGTTTGACAGCACATGTGCTGCAAATACTTGCAACACAACCAAATACAGAAAAACACCTGCGAATAGCACAGACCACAACGGAGCCCTAAGGACAATTAACCACTTATTTGCTATATGGTTTAACCATGATTTATTACATGGAATACTCGATTTTGATTGGTCAGTGACCACATTCCAAGGTAATTTATTCAAAGATAACAACCGGTAAAAACATAACACCGACTCATCCGGGTGACTGCCTGCAATCAGCGCTGTTCGCTTGCTGGGGAAAAAAATTCTTCATGGAAGCTTTCGTTAGGTTGGTGTCACGAGAGAGATGAGGTCGAGGACTCAAGTGCAGAGGAATCAGGTTTTATTAATAAATTAACAAAAACCACACCGAGGGGAAAAAAAACAAGCAGGCAGGCAGAAGACTGGTGCACAGTCAAACATGACACACTCAATCAAAAACACATGAAAGACAACGGATCAGCACAAGACTGCCGACACCAGGAGGCTAAATAGGGAGTCAAACGAGGGTAACAAGGGAGACACTGAAACTATGATTAGGTAACAAGATGGGAGGGGACAGACAATAGACATGGGAGCACATGGCACAAACAACAAGCCATGTGCTCAACACACAGAGACATCTTGTGGCCAGCCTGGGCACACCAGCAGGACCGTGACATAACCCGCCCTTTAAGGAGCGGATCCCAGATGCTCCACACACATTAAAACAGAAAAATGTCTAGGAGGGGGGTGGGCCAGGCCCGTGGAGTGGAAGAGGGCCCGGAGGAATAGACAGACAGGGGTGCCAGGGTGGGGCAGGCAGAGCAGGAGGCCAGGGCGGGGCTTGCAGAGAGGAGGCCATTGGGCGGGTTCTGCGGTCTCCCAGATCGGAGCAGGCTCATGGACCGGAGTGGACTGCATGGGCTCAGGGAACGGAGAGGCTCTGGAGCAGACCAGCGTGGCTCCCGGCATGAGCGGGCTCTGGAGCGGACTCTGTGGGCTCAAGGCTCGGAAGCGGGCTCTGGAGCGGACTTGTGGGACGGATCGAGCGGACTCTGGAGCGGACTCTGGAGCGGACTCTGGAGCGGACTCTGGAGCGGGACTCTGGGACGGACTCTGGAGCGGACTCTGACGGACCTGAGCGGACTCTGGCTCGACTCTGGAGCGGACTCTGGAGCGACTCTGGAGCGGACTTGGCGCTGACATGCGTGGGCTCACGGATCGGAACGGGGCTCACGGATCGGACGGGGCTCTGGAGCGGACTGCGTGGGCTCACGGATCGCGAGCGGGCTCTGGAGCGGACTGCGTGGGCTCACGGAACGGAGCGGGCTTCTGGAGCGGACTTGTGGGCTCACGGAACGGAGCGGGTTGGGAGCGGACTCTGTGGCTCACGAACGGAGCGGGGCTCTGGAGCGGACTCTGTGGGCTCACGAACGGAGCGGGCTCTGGAGCAGACTCTGTTGGCTCACGAAACAGCGGGCCAGGCGGACTCTGTGGGTCACGGAACGGAGCGGGCTCTGGAGCGGACCCACTGAAGGTGAGCCATCAGATGCAGAGCCAGGTTTACGACTCCTCCAATAAGGCTCCGGGACTTGAAGGCTCGGCTAGGCCTCCCCCCAAAAAAAACATGAGGCAGACCTCTTCGTAACCGACTGGTGAGCCACTCCCCACAAAAAGTCCCTGGCGTAAACCTCAAGGTTCCAGTCTCCCTGGCGGACATTGAAAACCTTCCGCCCTGGAACCATGGTTGCCCCCTCTGCTGAGTCCTCATTTGGCTGATCCGTTCTGTCAGGATGCGTGCAGAGAGAGATGAGGCGAGGACTCAAGTGCAGGCTAATCGGTTCTTTTAATAATAAAATAAAAACAAAGATGAACAAAAACCACCCCAAGGGGGAAAAACAGGCAGGCAGGTAAGCAGAGAACTGCAGTACAATCAACATACATACACACACGACGTAAGACAACGGATCAGCACAAGACTGCAGACACCAGGAGGCTAAATAGGGAGACAAACGAGGGTAACGAGGGAGACACAGGTGGAGCCACTGAAACAATGATTAGGTAACAAGATGGGAGGGGACAGACAATAGACATGGGAGCACATGGCACCAACATCAAACAACAAGCCATGTGCTCAACACACAGAGACATCTTGTGGCCAGCCCGGGCACACCAGCAGGACCGTGACAGTTGGCTAATAAAATATTAAAACTCAATTCAAATATAATGAGTACAATTATTTAATTATGTCATCCTGGTATTGGACTCGCTCTTTCATTTCTGCATTCACTAAATTCCTGGGGTTTCATTACCACGACGTACAACCCGAATCCTGGAAATGTTGGGACGTTTTTCAAATTTGAATAAAATTAAAATGAAAAGACTTTTAAATCGCATGAGCCAATATTTTATTCAGAATAGAACATAGAGAACATGACAATTGTTTAAATGGAGACATTTTCAAACTCATTTCAAATTTGATGCCTGATACAGATCTCAAAATAGGCCTCAACAGGTCTCAAAATCTCCTCTTCTTTTCAAAACAGTTTGAAGACATCTGGGCATCGAGGTTATGAGTTTCTGGAGTTTTGGTGTTGGATTTTGGTCCCATTCTTGCCTGATATAGGTTTCCAGCTGCTGAAGAGTTTGTGGTCAAATTTGACGTATTTTACGTTTAACGATGTGCCAAATGTTCTTTATAAGGTGAAATATCTGGACTGCAGGCCGGCCAATTCAGCACCCGGACCCTTCTACTACGAAGCCACGCTGTTGTAATATCTGCAGTTTGTGGTTTTGCATTGTCCTTATGAAATAGACATCGTCTGGAGGGTATGTTGCAGCATTCATAGTGCTTTCCAAAACATGCAAGCTGCCCATATTATATGCATATATGCACCCCCATAACATCAGAGATGCTGGCTTTTGAACTGAACGCTGATAACACACTGGAAGGTCTCCCTTCTCTTTAGCCCAGAGGACACGGCGTCCGTGATTTCCAACAAGAATGTCAAATACGGACTCATTTGACTATAAGCAAAAATAACTTTATATAAACTAACAATTGTGCTTCATTGTTTTGTTTTTAATTGCTGAAGAGTGTTGAACTTCTCCTGCGTTCTTCTGTACAGACGTGATTTACTCGTCCTTCAGTCTGAGGTTTATTCATTACACTTTTTGGTGTGAAAGGCTTTTACATTTGCTATAAATAGATATTATTGTATATAAAAAAAAAAATCAAGCCCTGCTAATATTGAAAAAGTAACATGACAGTAACGCAAAAGTAATGTAACGCATTACTTTCCTTAAAAAGTAACCAAATAACATAAATAGTTACTTTTTAGGAAGTAACGGAATATTGTGGTTCCTTACTTTTAAGGCTCACCTCTGCATTAACTGCTGTATTACGCGTTCTTGAGCAGATCTTGGCGAGAGCTCCCCTAGTGGTTTGGATTATTCATGCCACTATGTACACATGAAAAGATGTAACATTCCGGCAGATATCTACTAAACTATGTAAACAGGAGCCCAAGACACACGTCAAGCACTTTCAGACATTTAGTCTGGATAGATTACCACTTCTGTATAGAAATATATAAAACTCACATTTTAAATGGGGGGGGGTGGGGGGTCTTCCATTTATGTCTTTTACACTAGTGCCATACTCTCCCCCACAAAACGAAATGTCTCCTGACATTTCAACTATAGCTTGAAACATATTCATTCGCTTCTTAACAGGAGTCTTTAACAACTCTCCACTATGCTCCAAGGTCAACACAAATTAATGGAGAGGCAGGTAACTGTTTCAATTCTAACGAGCAGTCCCTTTGAACCAGAGAATGTTGGCATGATGTATCATATGTGAATACCACTGTAGCCCAAGACTGGTCGCCCACTGAAGCTAAGCAGGGCTGAGCTGGTCAGTACCTAGATGGGAGACCTCCTGGGAAAACTAGGTTGCTGCTGGAAGAGGTGTTAGTGAGACCAGCAGGGGGTGCTCACCCTGTGGTCTGTTTGGGTCCTAACGCCCCAGTGTAGTGATGGGGACACTATAGTGTAAAAAGCACCATCCTTCGGATGAGACGTTAAACCGAGGTCCTGGCTCTCTGTGGTCATTAAAAATCCCATGGCACTTCTCGTAAAGAGTAGAGGTGTAACCCCGGTGTCCTGGCCAATTTCCCACCACTGGCCCTTGTTAATCATGGCCTCCTAATAATCCCCATCAACTTGATTGGCTCAATGACTCGCTCTCCTCTCCACCTGTAGCTGGTGTGTGGTGAGCGCATACACTTGATTGGCTCTACGACTCTCTCTCCTCTCCTCTCCACCTGTAGCTGGTGTGTGGTGAGAGCATACACTTGATTGGCTCTATGACCTCTCTCTCCTCTCCACCTGTAGCTGGTGTGTGTGAGCGCAGAACATACACTGATTGTCTCTATCCTCTCTCTCCTCTCCACCTGTAGGCTGGTGTGTGGTGAGCGCATACACTTGATTGTCTCTATGACTCTCTCTCCTCTCCACCTGTAGCTGGTGTGTGGTGAGCGCATAACACTTGATTGTCTCTATGACTCTCTCTCCTCTCCACCTGTAGCTGGTGTGTGAGCGCATACACTTGATTGGCTCTATGACTCTCTCTCCTCTCCACCTGTAGCTGGTGTGTGGTGAGCGCATACACTTGATTGGCTCAATGACTCTCTCTCCTCTCCACCTGTAGCTGGTGTGTGGTGAGCGCATACACTTGATTGGCTCTATGACTCTCTCTCCTCTCCACCTGTAGCTGGTGTGTGGTGAGAAGCATACACTTGATTGGCTTATGTCTCTCTCTCCTCTCCACCTGTAGCTGGTGTGTGGTGAGGCGCATACACTTGATTGGCTCTATGTCTCTCTCTCCTCTCCACCTGTAGCTGTGTGTGGTGAGCGCACATACACTTGATTGGCTCTACTGACTCTCTCTCCTCTCCACCTGTAGCTGGTGTGTGGTGAGCGCATACACTTGATTGTCTCTATGACTCTCTCTCCTCTCCACCTGTAGCTGGTGATGTGGTGAGCGCATACACTTGATTGGTCTACGACTCTCTCTCCTCTCCACCTGTAGCTGGTGTGTGGTGAGCGCATACACTTGATTGGCTCTATGTCTCTCTCTCCTCTCCACCTGTAGCGGTGTGTGGTGGCGCATACACTTGATTGTCTCTCTCTCCTCTCCACCTGTAGCTGGTGTGTGGTGAGAGCATACACTTGATTGTCCTCTATGACTCTCTCTCTCCTCTCCACCTGTAGCTGGTGTGGGGTGAGAGCATACACTTGATTGTCTTATTGTCCTCTCTCTCCTCTCCACCTGAGCGGTGGGTGGTGAGCGCATACACTTGATTGTCTCTATGCTCTCTCTCTCCTCTCCACCTGTAGCTGGTGTGTGGTGAGCGCATCACTTGATTGGCTCTATGACTCTCTCTCCTCTCCACCTGTAGCTGGTGTGTGGTAGTGAGCGCATTACACTTGATTGGCTCTAATGACTCTCTCTCCTCTCCACCTGTAGCTGGTGTGTGGTGAGCGCCATTCTTGATTGGTCTATGGCTCTCTTCTCTCCTCTTCACCTGAGCTGTGGGTGGTGAGCGCATACACTTGATTGGCTCTATTCACTTTTCACTGCATCTACGGCACGGTACGGTACAGTATGGTTACTTTTGGGGGTTTTCCCACTGGGTACAGTACTGGTAACTTTTTTTAGTACCACTCGGCGTCGTTCCAAGCCGCTCCGTAACAATTACCTAAATGTGACGTGGAAAATCTGTGATCACTGATGGCCGGAGAAAATCGTCTTTACTGCGTCACTGAACTGTGACATAGACCCCTAAACGCTAGATTTTAAATCAGCACAGCCAGCGAAGGATCAGACGCAACTTTGTTTGAAAAAACTCACTTTTTGTATCAACCAAAACATTTCTGTTTCGTTGTCTGTTGAGGAAGTACAGACGTTCCTCTCGTTGATAGCAGAGGAGCGATCCAGTGAGAGCTTGATGGCGCGACGCCGAAGAAAAAAGCCTTATGTTATACTTTTGAATTGCTATATTTTCAAGTATGTCTCTGTTATATCTTACCTTTGTATCTGTGTTTGCTTCAATTAAAACAATCTGATCGAATAAGTGTACCTCCAGACTATATTAAATATGTATTATTGTTTGAGCACATGAACCTCTTGAAAAAGACAAATGTTTAATGACGATTATTAAAACCATCACATAAATAAAAAAACAAGGGATACATTGTACATTTTTGAAATATTCAAAAGTTATTGATAATTCACTTTACAGAACACGCTACATGGAATAGTTTACTAATCAAGTAACCAAGCACACCTGCCCTCCTCATCTACAGCCCGTTGTCACTGACCACAGTCTCTGCTGCTGGGGAAAATCCCAAGCCTCATAGACCTCGTCATCCATTGCTGTTAAAAACATCCACATGCCGAGAATGAAGAATCACTATTCCGTCTCCTTTCTTTGTTGTGAGTTTGTTTGTGGGGCGTTAACGATGATTTCACGGCAGTAGAGTGGCGCAGCTATAACGCGCGTGAATAATCCCGCCACTCTATAGCTGGTGTGTGGTGAGTGCATACACTTGATTGGCTCTGACTCTCTCTCCTCTCCACCTTAGCTGGTGTGTGGTGAGTGCATACACTTGATTGTCTCATGACTCTCTCTCTCTCCTCTCCACTGTAGCTGGTGTGTGGTGAACACATACACTTGATTGGCTTCTATGACTCTCTCTCTCTCCACCTGTAGCTGGTGTGTGGTGAGCGCATACACTTGATTGTCATCTATGACTCTCTCTCCTCTCCACCTGTAGCTGGTGTGTGGTGAGAGCAGACACTTGATTGCTCTATGACTCTCTCTCCTCTCCACCTGTAGCTGGTGTGTGGTGAAGCATACACTTGATTGGCTCTATGACTCTCTCTCCTCTCCACCTGTAGCTGGTGTGTGGTGAGCGCAACACTTGATTGTTTCTATGTCTCTCTCTCCTCCCTCCCCCTAGCTGGTGTGTGGTGGAGAGCATCCACTTGATTGTCTCTATGACTCTCTCTCCCTCCCACCTGTAGCTGGGTGTGTGAGCGTATCACTTTGATTGTCTCTATGACTCTCTCTCCTCTCCACCTGTAGCTGTGTGTGTTGAGCGCATACACTTATGGGCTCTATGTCTCTCTCTCCTCTCCCACCTTAGCTGGTGTGTGGTGAGCGCATACACTTGATTGCTCTATGTCTCTCACGCCTCTCCACCTGTAGCTGGTGTGTTGAGCATACACTTGATGGCTCTAGACTCTCTCTCCTCTCCACCTGTAGCTGGTGTGTGGTGAGCGCATACACTTGATTGGCTCTATGACTCTCTCTCCTCTCCACCTGTAGCTGGTGTGTGGTGAGCGCATACACTTGATTTCCTCTATGACTCTCTCTCTCCTCTCCACCTGTAGCTAGTGTTTGGTGAACGCATACACTTGATTCTGCTCTATGACTCTCTCTCCTCTCCACCTCTAGCTGTGTGTGTGAGTAGCGCATACACTTGATTGCTCTATGAATCTCTCTCCTCTCCACCTTAGCTGGTGGTGGTGAAGCATACACTTGATTGTCTCTATCCTCTCTCTCTCTCCACCTGTAGCTGGTGTGTGGTGAGCGCATACACTTGATTGCTCTATGAACTCTCTCTCTCCTCTCTACCTGTAGCTGTGTGTGGTGAGCGCATACACTTGATTGGCTCTATGACCTCTCTCTCCTCTCCACCTGTAGCTGGTGTGTGGTGAGCGCATATACTTGATTGGCTCTATGACTCTCTCTCCTCTCCACCTAGCTGGAGTGTGGTGACGCATACACTTGATTGGCTATAACTCTTCTCTTCCTCTCCACCATAGCTGGTGTGTGTGAGAGCATACACTTGATTGCTCTATGACTCTCTCTCCTCTCCACCTGTAGCTGGTGGTGGTGAGAGCATACACTTGATGCTCCATGACTCTCTCTCCTCCTCTCCACCTGTAGCTGGTGTGTGGTGAGCGCATACACTTGATTGCTCTATGACTCTCTCTCCTCTCCACCTGTAGCTGGTGTGTGGTGAGCGCATACACTTGATTGTCTCTATGACTCTCTCTCCTCTCCACCTGTAGCTGGTGTGTGGTGATCGCATACACTTGATTGTCATGACTCTCTCTCCTCTCCACCTGTAGCTGGGTGTGTGCTGAGCGCACTCGCGCCGTTGTCCTGTGGCAGCCGTCGCATCATCCAAATGGATGCTGCCCACTGGTGGTGGTTGAGGAGAGACCCCACCATATGATTGTGAAGCGCTTTGGGTGTACATCAATGTATAATAAAGCGATTTATAAATGCATCATTCATTCATTCATTCCACTGATTTCTGTCTCTGTCTCTTTGGATAAAGTCTCACAGGTTTTGGAGAATCCATCTCAGACTCACTGTCTGACAGACACAGCATTGTCACTGCCAATGTCAATGTCATTATTTGAGCTGTGACCAGCATTTTTTTTTCAAAGTTAAGAGGCAAATCATTTCCTACCGCACAATTTTGAAGGGACACATCCTCTTCGCTCCGAAGGGGAAAATCCTCTTCTCTCTGGAGGGGTGTGACGAGACACTTATGCCATGAGACGAGACGACGAGACGAGACACGAGACTGGGTTCACGAGAACGAGATGAGACATGATTTTTAGACTTTTTTTTTTTTAAATCCTCAATGATTAAATATATAGGGGAAAATAGTCTTTCATTCAACTGAAAAACACAAAATGCAAAAAATGGTGCATTTTGAAATGAACGTGTACTTTATGAAATTAAACTTCTATTTTAATGAATTATATGCAGTAATAACAACATGTAAACTAGAGCTGCACAATTCTGGATAAATTGAGAATCACAATTTTATTTTTTAATTGGAGATCCCGAATCTCTCACGATTCTGAAAAAAAAAGATTAGAAAACTAGACCAAAAAACTATTTACTAGTGGTTCTGACAAAATGTTCATTGCTTAAGCCTTTTAAAAATATATATTCATTTGAATAAAATAAAAATTAAATGAAGGAGTCAGTGTCTCACTTCATCAAGACTTCTTTCACCATTGGAATCTCCTGAATGAATGATTAAATGACATACTTTTTAAACGGGTTGTCATTTACAATACAAGTGTTAAGATACTTTAATTTGATCGCTACTGCAGACAATAAGTGCTTATACCCAAACTATAAACTTTTATCCCAGTACATCTTAGGGATGCACCGAAAATTTCTTGGCCGAAGCTGAAGCCGAACAAAATGAAACTCTGGGCCGAAGAGTTTTGCATTTTTTCACCATTGCATAAATCAAATAGCCAAAAAGTGCTTTTTTACTGTTAAATAAAAAAATCAATTACAAAACAACAATTTACAAATATTTACTTAACATTTAAAAAAATTAACATTCTATCAGACATTCTATACCAACAAAGCCCATTTTTTGAGACCCCCTTCTTGAATCAGGCGTGTATTTTATTCTGTACAAATAAATGCAGCCTCCTGAGCAGAAGAGACTTCTTTTAAAACATTAGAATATATTACAGATCCCAATTTGAACACTGTGTGAATGTTATAATAAATGTATTAATAGAGCTTTTGTAGGGTAATTATTATCATCATTATTATTGTCTTACTTTGTTTAATTTTACAAAACAACATTAAAATTACAATACTAAGATTTATGAATGTTGATGGAGCTTTTATTTTGGCAGAAACCAGGGAAGACCTCAGTGCTTCTTTTTATTGACAATAATAACTAATAACTAATAAAAATGTTACTGAGCAGCTGATGAGTAACAGTGTTTTAGCGCAGATTTTTCTCACACTTTGGACTTTGAACTCTGGCGCCACGAGCTTGTGCAGCGCTGTTTGAATAACTTACACGCAAATTGCAATACGTGCATGTATTAGAAGACACAACGTTCTGCAGCTTATTTACTAATAGTTTGAGGCCATTTCGAGATTTCATTCATCATACATTAACCAGCATCAACCACCCTTCCTCTTCTCATCGGAGACATGAGATGCAGTGCTACAGTCTCTCGCTGTTGGTGTTTCTCGTGCTTGTAATGAGTTTTGTACAGTTCTTTCTCGTACAGTTTTAAATACTTTCATGCTGGAGATGTGTTTCTGCATTAGTGCACGCCTCAATTTTATCGTAATCAGGTCATTGTTCGGTACAATTTATTCGGTCTTCTCACTTATTCGGCCGAACACCGAAAGAGCTTTTTTTGGTTGATATGTTCGATTGGTGAACATTCGGTGTATCCCTATTCCCTAGTAGCCTACTTCTGTTATTTAGATGCCTGTAACACAGAAATAATGATGTGTGGTTGAAAAGACTGTTTGTGTTGCTCTTTCTGGACCAGCAGCAGCATGAATGCATTTGAATTGTATGTCTTTAGCACCTGTTTTACATTGTAAATGTCAGTGGAGCATGAGCAGCGCGTGTTTTGTCACCGCCCATATCAGTGAATGACAGCGTTCACACATGGGCAGCTACAAAACGTGCTTCTCACGCTCCACTGACACTCGCCATGTGAAACAGTCGCAATAGACATAGCTGAATTGTTGTCATTCAGGAAAAAGATCGCGTGGGTGTTTGAATCAAGATCGCAATTTGTTAATGATTAATGGTGCAGGTCTAATGTAAACACTGCAATTTTTTGGGAGGATATCTTCATGTTCTTGTGAGACCAGTCGGATCTCGTGAGACAAATCGGATCTCGCGAGATCTCGTGCCACGAGATCTCATCCCATCCCTAGTTGAAAGGCATGCGATCCTCCTCTTGCCACTGACAGGTTACTGACGTCCACTGCATTCTCAAATCTCTGGCCATTTGATAATACCTAGAATATCAAAATCGACTGCGGGCGGCAGATCCTTTTTCTGTTTAGCACCCAAACTCTTGAACAATCTACCTAACACAGTTCAGGAGGCAGACACACTCTGTCAGTTTAAATCTAGATTAAAGACCATCTCTTTAACCTGGTGTACATTTAACACACTAATACACTTCTGATATTCAAATCCTTTAAGGATTGTTAGGCTGTATTAATTAGGTCAACCGGAACCGGGAACACTTCCCATAAAACACGATGTACTTGTTACATCGTATGAAGATTGACATCTACGCTAATATTAGTCGTCAACCTCTACAGCCCTGAACGTCATCAAGACCAGGACACCTAGATGAGCCCCAGAGACAGATCTCCAGTGAGGACCTCGTCACCTAGACAGCCATCGGGAAAATACCACTGGAACCAGTGGAGCCCTTACAATCTGACTTTGCTGCAGTTGGAACAAACTACTGGTTCGTCTGGCCGGAGGAGAACTGCCCCCCCGACTGAGCCTGGTTTCTCCCAAGGTTTTTTTCTCCGTTCTGTCACCAATGGAGTTTTGGTTCCTTGGCTGTTGTCACTCTGGCTTGCTTAGTTGGTACACTTCATTTCCAGCGATATCGTCGACTTGATTGCACAGATACTATTTAAACTGAACTGAGCTGGACGATGACATCACTGAATTCAATAACGAAATGCCTTTAACACAAAAAATGTCCTATTTTGATATTGTGCAGTTGCTTTGACACAATTTGTATTGTTAAAAGCGCTATATAAATAAAGGTGACTTGACTCTTTTTTGTAAAAAATATTTTTATTTCATCAGAAAATATAGATGTCCACAGTGGTCTCAAAGTCCAAAGTCCTGAAGTTATTTTTCAAATTTGAGTATGATATCACAAAATAGGTTCCTGTAAGCTATCATGGCACGTTCCCAAAATTGCAACTATGGTGCTCTAAAACGCCAATTGGTATTCTATTTAGAATTCATTATATGAACATGAATATACTTACTTTTTACATTATGTACATAATTCATTTTCCTTTGAGGGTCACCTCACCTGACAGCTGCCCCCCCCCCCCCCCCCTTTAAAATGGCTGTAGCAGCATAGCGCCCCTGTCATCAGATAGTGTAAATCAGTGGAAAATGATCAAAATTATGATTTTGTCTAAGCTACAGGACATTATTCCTCAAGGACATCATCAGTGAAGAGAGGGATTGTCTGTCTTCTGAAAAGCGGATATGTAATTTTTTGAAGAAGAACCGCTGAGTGATTTAAAGGACTTAAGTATGCAGTAGTGAGCATCACATATTGACTTGAAACTGTTCATTTAGCGCTGACATATATTTAAGTTTATTAAAACTATTTGCAATGATTTATTGCATACAGTGGCTCATGAGATGAGTCTTTGAGTCTGTAAAAACCTCAACAAACTGAAAACATAGTTTTATGAGGAAATGTGTAATGTCATCTTGTTAAAATAGATTTCATAACATTGGTATCAGTATTGAAATCGATATTGATATTTTTTAACGATACCCATCCCTAAGTAACATACCAGGAGGGGAGGGAAGCCTGACAGGAAATTATGGTTTAAGCAACAAGTTTTTCTAGATTTCGCTCCCATTTCTCGTGCACAAAATCTCCAGAGTATGTGTTACTATATATTTTTCATTAGTTTTGATGAACTGCAGCATAATTTGACATTTATTTCCCATGGCAATGGTGCTGAAGTTGCATTTATCCCAGAATGTTCTTTAAAATCTGTGTCTGTTTAATGGAGGGATAGGGAAGAAGTGTTTGTGGGTTCTTGAGAGGCTGGTGGAAGGGCACATTGATGGAAAATCTCTGTGACTAATGTTTGGGAGCGGTCACGCAAGTGTCAACATGTATCTGCGCCTCTCCGCTCACATTGAGTGTGTGTGTGTGTGTGTGTGTGTGTGTGTGTGTGTTGTGTGTGTGTGGATCTTTCTGATATTCACCTGCTTCTATTCACATCCAGCTGCCTCCAGCTCAGCTTGCAGGAAAATCTTTCCACTAAACACATTTCATTTAAAAAGGGCTGCCGATTTCACAGCCCATAAACTCAACATTTTAAAAATTTCTTCAAATTTCAGCTCAACACCGCCAGACAGTAATTTGACACACTTTTATAACTCATGCTTTTTAGGGTGAAGTGGTCATCAGTGCTTGAAATAAAGATGCTTTGTCTAATGAAATTCTCATAATCACATAATATTAATGATCTTGGGATGAAATCATTCCCAAAGTAATCGTCAGTTTGTAGCGTGGCCACACAATTTAAAGTGTTCGTTCGGGCGCCAGACAGTCTAAATAACTGTCACAAAATATATGTATATGTATAAAGACCCCACTCAGCGCTTTCCAAAATAAAGGACACTCCAAAAACAAATTCAAAATGTAAATTATTATTTCAATTCGTTCATGCATACAACATTTATCAGACGTTTTTATGCAAAGTGAAGAGAAGACTCTTTACGGTTTTCTTTGCTCTCCGTTCTCGGGCCTTTGCATTTTGCTTCTCCCGCTCTAGCCAAAGCTTCACTGAGTTTGGCCTTTACACGAGTAGGAGAATTGGGCAATGCATATGAGTGGTCCTAGTAGAAAGAAGGATGAAAATATTTTCAGTGATGTTTATATCATACCACTCACAGTTGTTTTGGTGCATAGTACTGCATATGTGCAGGCACACATTCTTAATAATTTCTTACCCGCACCATGAGTATGGAAAGAGAGAAAGCGTGTGCGTGCGTGTTGTGGTGTGTGAGAGAGAGAGTGTCAGTGAAAGAGGGTGTTTATGTGTTCATGTGTGTATTTATAACATATAAAATGTGTATATGTGAGTATGTCTGAAAAGAGTTGCAGAAAGCGAGGGAAAGATTTTGATATGACCAAGCTCACAGCTGTGTGGGACATATCAAATGACCTACAACTACTCACATTATTGGGCTGAGGTTCACTTTCAGGGAAATGCTGAGAAAGGTCCACTGGTAGGCTCTCTTCAGCTTTCCTTGAAGTGTTTGTGTTCCTTGTCACTACAGGCTAAAATATAGTTCACTACAGAACTGCAATATATAAGAGTTGCCTCTGACGGCAGCTACAGTGATATTAACTTTTGTTTTACATATGAATCATATACATCTCTGTTAGCATGTAGAGTAAAAATATACCTACTATTGGAGATGACATGGGAAGTTGAAGACAGATGTGGTCGCAGCATCTCTAAGCCTGACAATCTAACCCGTCCTGTCAAAATCATCAGGCTTGAAGTTCTCACTACAGAGCTTTGACGACTCAGTCCCAACATAACCCTCCCGTCTTATAGCAACTTCCCATTGCTTCCTCAAGCCTGTATCACTGGGAAACCTTCAAAATGTGAAGAATAAAAAAAACAGCAAGAGACAATGAGAGAGAGTACCAGTTCCTGCTGTAATAACGTCACACGTAAGTAACATTAGTTACGATGACACAATATTATAAATGGTAAAATAACCAAAAATATTGTTCAATCTTACTTGTGAAAGGTAATCCCACGTGATCTGGTATCAATACTGTGCCGGTTATTGCAACCGTAAGATGCACAAAATACGGACATAGTTGCTCGCTCTCCGTTAACTCCGATTGACTCTGGTGCTAGCGTAGAGCAGGGGTTCCCAAACTTTTCAGCCCACAACCCCCAAAATAACGGTGCCAGTGACTCGCGACCCCCACTATCCTCGGAGGTGGTTAAAATATACAAACGTGGCGCGCAACGGCGCACATGCACCAATAGGCCTATCAAAACATGCGCATAGCCTAATGACAACACAAAAAACACAACGGTCTAACAACCAAATCTTTTTTTTATAGTAATTTACTCATTCGTTTAATTTCAACATTAACCTCACCTAATGAGATGGGTGGGTATTAACCAACGTTTCATTTCAACAAAAATAATATCCTAAGCCTAAAGCGAAAAAATGACCTACGTGCGCATGTCGCAATGTTTAACATGGTGCTGTAAATTGATCTGCTGCAACTGACGCTATTGCAGTGTCGTTAATCTGTCGTAATAACCTCAGGGGTCGTGATCAAACGGAAAGAAAATCGAAAGGCTGATGGCTTTTTTATTTGCATGTTTTTTAATGTAACCATTAACTACTACTTTTAATTTTTTGTTAGTTATGGATAAAATATGTTATTTCTAATACTAATAAATAAATGTATTTGATTTCTGGAAATCATCGCGCGACCCCCCCTAACTGTCTCACGACCCCCCCAGGGTCGCGACCCCTACTTTGGGAACCACTGGCGTAGAGTGATGAACCCATTCAATACGGCGGCGACGCTGGTTTATGTTCCAGCACGTCATGGGGGCGTCTACGTATATATATATATATATATATGGTGAAAACCCCAAACCCGTTTGGCGTGCAGATCAACTCCAGTGTTTTCCGTTTCGATTGCCTCAATTTCTCCTTGTGCCGATACACCCAAAGATACCAACACAATCTTCCTGGTGTATTCCCCAAGGATTGAAACTCAAACGACAACGGTTCTTCTCCAAAGACGACCCCAATTTCCATGCAACTCACTTCCGCCATTTCCACCTGGCTCTCTCTCTTCCGTGACTCGACCTCCTCCGCTTCTCTTCCCTACCTGTTCTATTTTTGTCTCCATTTCCAGACCACGCCTTTTTCCCATCATCTTTTATGATTTTCGTTTAGATAAATAAATAAGGATAATTATCATAATAAATTGGTTTGATAATGTGTTGTTTACTTTATTTATTTGTTCGTTGAAGGTGAAAGAGTAAATAAAAATCAGACAGCTTCAAAGTGTAATGATCCGTTACAAGTTGTATGTCATTAGATAGTCAGAATAATTCAATTCAAGATTATTTGTATAGCGCTTTTTACGATACAGGCGTTGCAATGCAGCTTTACAGGAAATTAAGTTTCTGAAATAGATTTATATATTGCAGAAACTTAATATATTTAACTTATGGCAAAATTTCAACCTGGTCTCATAATAATACGATACCTCTGTGCACTTTCTGTGCGACACCGGTTTACATACCTTACTGCACGTTTCGCCGCACTTTCAAAGAGAAATGTTCACTGAGTGGCGTTAAAACACAAGTTAAATATGTGAACCCTGGCACATTTTTATTACGTAGATATAGGTACATATTGCTGTGTTTTTATTACGTTGCTACAGAAACGTATCGCACTGGTTCAGAATTCAAATATCCGGGGTCTGTCCCTAAAAGTTATCGTTCTATGCCCTACACCAAACACAACCCTAAACCTACCCGATAGTGTTAACAAATGCACAACTGATATACAAACGTATTTGTTGATGCAACCGTGCCATTTCAACGTCCTTATATGCAGATTTGAATTGCTTTGTTGAACAGTGATTACACAGAGCTCTTCGCCTCCTCAGTACGTCTCTGTACTCCGTGAGCTACCGAGACAAACCTACCGTCTATGAAAACCCATAGATACGAGGCTGGAAATGTGCGATGCTAACGTTCAAAAGCATCAATTTTCAAATCTATCTCCCAGCTTTTTAATATTGTTTTGAAGTCGTAACATGATATTCTTCAAGTAATTGTGCGAAAATTACGCTTTATTAATCAAAACTGTGAAACGGAGTAAAAGGTGTCAGAGTTTTACTGCCTCTAGTGTTTGATTCTTTTGGAAACTGCAGTAATATTGTCACTATCCTACCTCCTGTAGTTTGTCTCCGTGCCTCAAGAGGTCCCCTGTGTTCTCCTCTGCCTTAGTTCTTCTTCGTGTGGCCTTGTTAGTGTTATCTAGTTCACCTGTGCCTTGTTTCTCCCTGTGTATTTAATTAACCCTCTGGCCCTCTTCGTTTAGGAGTCAAACTTGCCTTCTTCGCGGTCAAAAGTGACGAAGCCTTGAAATGTAACTTCTTTTTTTTTTCTTTCAGTAAAGTCAATGTAATATATTTTTGTTCAATAATTTTGATAAAAATGTATGATTTTGAGGGAATTTTATGATACTATGTAATATTTATTAAAATTTAATGAGTTATTTTCTCCATTAGAATTAATATATATTTTTTATCTCTTTATTTATTTACTATTTTTTATAAATGCAATATTTCACATTAAATAGAGTGAACGCATTAAAATCAATTTTTTGAAGTGAGAAAAGGGCATCTGGAAGCATTAACAAAAATAAAACTTGTGTAATGTTGCATAACCTCTTGTATTAGCACCTTATATAGATATATACAGAGGCTTTTTGATCCCGGTGTTTTTTAGACATAATTTATTTTATTTTTTTCCATTTATTGATTGGTGTCTATTTTGCACTCCTGATATTCTAGAGAGTCACCCCTTGATTGCTGCACGCTTTTTTAAGACCAGTGGCTGATTTGTAGTTTGTACTACCAAAAGATTCACTGAGTTTTCACATTTTTTTGTATTTCCCATTCATTTCCTATGTCGGTCATTTTTGACCGCCAAGAAGTCAGTGTGGCTATTTTAGTTTTGACCCTTTAACATATCCGAATCATGTCCATGATTTGTTTGTGTGTTTCATATTGCTAATGTGACAAAAGTCACCAAGTGTCATCTCATTCTGATGAAGCTACGATTTTTTACATTTTAAAATATAAAAAATTTCGGTCAAAAGTGACCGAAGAGGGCCAGAGGGTGTGGTGTATTTTTCCCTTTGTTCCTCACTCGGTTTTTGAGTCTTTGCCCTGTGTTTCCGGCCTGGTTTTTGCTAAACCTCTCTAGCTACCCCAAGTAAGGTATCTCAAGTTACTTTCTTTTATTGTGATTGTTCTCTGGCTCTGTTTTCTCCCCTCGTGGAGTTTTCTTTTTTGTTTTTTGATGTTGTTAATACCTCAGTCCGAGAAGAACTTTTGTTGTCTTCTTGCAAAGACCTTTTTTTTTCATTAAATCTTCATTTCCTGGAGGACTGCATTAAGTGTTTCGTTTGGGTCCAACATCACCACTCCTGTGGCTCAGTGGTAGATCTCTTAACCACCACACCAGAGACCTGAGTTCGAGCTCCGGCTCGTGTCAAGTATGTAGTTATTGGTACATATTTCGTGTCTCGCTAAAAAGTGCACCCAGGTACGTAAATGCTATGAGACCAGGTAGCAAAATGTGGTTAATTCTGTATACTGTCTGAGGGGTTAACATCATCTCTTCTCAGGTGTTTGGTCATCTCCTTTAAGGGTTGGATCCAGACCGAAGCTTGTGTAATTCCCAGGCAGAAACAGAAAGCAGATTCTGGAGAATGTGTATTTAAAGGAACAGTTAACTCTCAATGAAATCTACATCATCTAAACTCTCATTTCTTTTTCTAATGTAGAATACAAAAGTAGATGTTTAGCACAATACTCTTGCTGCTCTTTTTCCATACAAAGAAAGCGTCTAGAGCTCCAAAACGTGCAAAAGCTTAATAAAAGCACCAGTAAAAAAATGCATGCTGCTTGTGCGACGTCATACGATAGCTTTGTGAGGAACAGACCAACATTTAAATTATTATTAATAGAAGCACTTCTACAAAGCTATGGGGGAAAATAATTATGTATGTCATTTTTTTTCCTTAACTGTTTCCTTCCTGCAGGTGTGGAACCTTTATCAGGTTTCCTTAATGAAATGTAATCAGTGCGGTGGAAATTGAATGTCAAATAGTTAATCAGTGGAACTGAATTATTAATGTTAGAGCTGAAGATCTGAAACAGTTTAATGCATAGTGAAGATGCACAGAACGGTCTTTATTAAAAGTGTTCTTTTACAGAGTGAAATTTATTCAAAATTAAATTTTAGTGAATTGGATTTTTAGTAAACACACATCCCTTGAGATATATATCCGTTTGCTCTGTCAGTAATGCATTTGTTTTGCTGATGCCAATGCTGTCTGTGTGTATGGAGTCCTGCTGTGAGCAGCACTAATCGCTCTGACATCTGTGTGTTCGTGAACAAACACTCTCATCCTCAAATTGAATTCTCGGTAAGATTAGAAAATGAGTTTTCCAGCTCGCCGTCAGGTCTGTTGAAGAATGATTTAAGCATAAGCTTAAGTGAAATGATTGTTTGAATGAGAACATAGGATGTGATGATTTTTGACACCCTATGGAGTGTAATTGATTGAATGTGACAGCGGAGCTGGAAAAGGCACACGGCAGATGCAGTATGGCTGCTTTCATCTGCACTCTAGTTTTATTTAATCACCATATCCTTTCATAACAATCCAGCTCACATTTTGATGCGAATCCCTCGGTTGTCAACAGAAAACCGTGTTGATACTGAGGTAACAAGCTTTCTACTCCAACACTACTGTAGTTATCCCTATTGCTTGGCGGTTTGGTATACTTGATTCCTATTGATCAGACTCTGCACTGAGCAGTCGAATATGTTTGTATACTGATGGCTAAACTGTATATGGCCTTCAGATCATGCCACAGTCTGTCTATTTATGCGCAAGCATTAGAGTAGTTCTGAGTTATGGTGTCTTGTACCTAAACATTTCGGTAACACTGTAGTATAGGGAACAATTCTCAATATTAACTGGTTGCTTAGCATGCTGTTTATTAGTGCGTATAAAGCACATATTCTACATCCCTAATCCTAAACTTAACAATTACCTTACTAACTATTAATAAGCAGGAAATTGGGAATTTATTGAGGCAAAGGTAGTAGTCAATTTTTTTTTAAGAGTGAGACCTTAACCTCATATTAACCGTAACGTTTGACCTTAAAATTAAGTGACCAAAATGACTGTTGTTGGGAGGACTACAATATTAAGTGACCATGGACCACAAAACCAGTTTTTTAAATTTAGAGTTATACATAATCTGAAAGCTGAATAAATAAGCTTTCCATTGATGTATTTGTTAGGATATGGCACTATTTGGCTGAGAGACAAATATTTGAGGGTGCAAAAAAAATCTAAATATTGAGAAAATCGCTTTAAAGTTGTGCTAATAAAGTTCTTAGCAATACATGTTACTAATCAAAAATTATGTTTAGATATATTTATGGTAGGAAATTTACAAAATATCTTCATGGAACATGATATTTACTTAATAACCTAATGATTTTTGGCATAAAATAAAAATGTATAATTTTGACCGATACAATGTATTGTTAGCTATTGCTATAAATATACCTGTCAGACTTTGTTTCCCTCTTCCTTGTGTTTCCATGCCCTTATATGGTCCTTCCTGTTTCCTGTCATTAGTTTATTAGTCTCCATCTGTGTACTGATTTAGTTCCAGGTGTGTCTAGTTAAGTCTCCCTATGTATAGTCTGCTCTGCCCCATGTTTCCGTTCGGTTATTGTATATGTCAAATGTCTATGTTATCTGCAAACGTCATCTGTGTCTGTCTACCTCCGTGTTCAAGTAAAGTTTTATGTTCATCACAATCCTCGTCTCCTCAGTTCCTGGCTCCCTGAGTGTACCGTGACAATACCCCAGCGACTTAAGTATGCATTTGTGCTCCAGGGTCACCTATATGGTGAACAAGAAGATTGGACTGTGCTATACGTTTTATTATGATTATTAAGTTTTGAGTGAACTAGCCATTTTAAAGCAGCTTAGATAGCTGGTCCTGGTGTTGTCTGCAGGTGCTGTAGATGACACAGATGTGGAGTAAATGGAGCTGATGTTGAATTCATACAGAAAGAGGACATCAGAAAGTCAAAGCTCAGCACCGTGACCACGTCTCTCTTACTTTCCCTGTGCTATTCATCTGCACGTGAACATGTGCATCTTTCTAAGGAATGCTTTCCACCATGAAAGTGTCTCACTTTACTAACCACAGCTTTCTATGTATGCCTTTCTCTCACACATGCACCTCTTTTTCTCAGTTAAGCCATTTATCTTGTGTCACAGGAGTTCACACTGCAAAGCAAAGTGTTCCAGCTGAAGATGTCTCTGTTTGTCCCTCTGAGGGCAAACTTATGCTATTTTGTCCTTTAACTATTGATAAATAAACACACACAGTTTTATACACATCTATGTCTTTCCTTTTGAGTGCACAAATACTGACAGTGAGTCATGATAAACTGTTATCTCAAACATCCCTCATAGACTTACTGCTGAATCCTTTTCTGTTGCTTGTAATGTGCTGCCTATAAACTATCTTGAGTGCCCCCCCACACACACACACACACACACAAGTTTGTTTTTGTAAAAAGTGGGGAGATCCCAAAGGCATAATGGTTTTTATACTGTACAAAACGTATGTGCAATTGCCCTACAATTTAGCCCTCATAGGAAACTGTGCATCTTTACTTTCTCAAAAAAAACCTCAAAAATATGAGCGTTATGAAAAATGGGGACTCATATGTCCTCATAAATCACCTTATCCTTGTAATACCTATTTCATACCCATGTCATTATACAAATTTGTGTCCTCATTTGTCACAAAAACGTGTGCGCGTTCAACGATCAACCATTTCAACAGTAGTCTAAATTAGGGTGGGTTAAATTCTGAGTAAATTTCCCTACATGGTCAGTAAAGGTAATCCGCCAATGCACGGGTCACTATGCACATTCACGTTACTCTAAAATGAGACGCAGCAAAACTGTACAAATGCTGGACATCCACACACCGCACCACAGTATTATCAACACACCACGTACACCTCCATAACCATGTGCATGATACAATACTGATTAAATAATAACGCACTCACCTGTCACTTGTAAATAAAGTGCATGGGTCTGTCATTCCATGTCCCTTCACTCGGATTAAAAAGTAAACATGGCTGACAAAATAACTTGTGCTAGCTGTTAGCCACTCATAGTTGCAATCTTTGAAATGGTGCATAAAAAACTTTGCTTGCCTCTGTTAGTGAATTCGGTTTGGGTGTAGGTCTTCCTTTCGCAGTTATTCTCTTTTGTCTGCAAAAGAGCGCTTTGAAAAAGGCGTTTTTTGTAGATGGGCAACAAGAGTGTAGGCGCCGATGACTGCGGCTGTCATTTTCTTTTCATTGAATTTCACTTTAGTACTTTGGAAATCCCTAAAGGGCCGGTCTAACGCTGGGGTTAGCACTGGGCACGTAGCTAGACCCTCAGGGCGGGCTGTCGTTGAACGTCAAAATATGATTGGCTGATGATTCTGTCACTAATGCTCGTAAACAAATCAGATGTGACGTCTTTCAACAAAAGGGGAGCACTATCTGTAGTGCTGGCCATAGACTTTTTGTATGTAGGATATTCCAGTTCATCCTCAACTAAACTAATCATAGGCAATTTGTGGACATTACACAAATGAAAATATTACCTAAATAATCAATAAAAAAAAATTCACACAATTTTATTTTTTATAGGGTCAGCAGAGAAGCCCCTGACGGACGGCCCACCACTGAAAATAACTCATTACTTTTTAATTTACCAGAAAATATCTGTAACTTTTTCTAATCAGTAACACCGGTTAATCTCCTGTCCTCGTGTTGAGATAAATGGTAAGTGCAGAGCGTTGTGTGCGCTGTGTGAACGTGTTACTGTAGTTCTAGACTAAATATGAACATGCATTTACTCATCTCACAAAAACAGATTCAGTGTTCCTCAAAAGTAATAAAAGCAGTGAAATACAAACTCAGAATATGATGCAAACCTGCAATAATTATATATGTTAAATGTCCTTTATGTATTTTAATGCCATTTTATTAACCAAAAAAGCAAAGGTCTTTGCTGCTGACATCTGATGATCCAATTCAGCTATACGCAAAAAAAAAAGACTTTAGATAAACATAACATTTGTGTTTATTTTATTTATTTATTTTTTTTAATTGCTGAAGAGTGTTGAGCCATCTGCCAAAACAGAAGAGCATTTTTATATTAAAAACAAACGTGCTACAAGCCAATAAAAAGTAACGCAAAAGTAAAATAACACAAACTAGTTACTTTTAAAAGCATCGTTCCCCAACACTGAATATCAGTGCTGACGTGCTTCACAGATGGAGAAACATTGATGACATTGAAGGGCATTCAGATGAGCGGAGCATATATAATCAAGTGAAGAGATCTAGTGCAGATATCCCCTGTAGCAGTGAACACTGCGAAAGGACCCTGTTATCTGGACTTGGCTTGTGTCTTAAAGCAGCCGCTGACAGAACGAAGCCGCTTCTCTGTAACAGACTTCCAGTCCCTGTGTAATTGTCTCCGCAGGCGGCCAGGTTTCCATGCCTCTCGTGTGAACTGTGCTTCCAGCGCTCTTCAATTCTTAATGTGCCCTTTACATTGAGCCGTTGCCCTTAAACCCAGCCGTTAACGGCATGTTATTTGCTTTCATCTCTCATACTTTATAAACGGCACACATATGAATGTGGTATTAACAGAAGCTGATGGCTGTGTGTTATTGAGCTGCTGCTGGATCCCTATGCATGGGCCGTTCTGGAGTCAGGACACAAAGCTGTTCAGGGCCGAGCTGAACCAAACCGATTCTGGCCAGCTTCCGGTCCTGGATTGCACACTTTCAGGGGGTAATCGAGTGATGCTAGTGAATTAAGCATGAATGAGAAATGGCAGCTGCAGTATATGAATCTAAGATGTCTTTGTTCAGTCTAGATCGCACCGATTTGCTCTGCCGGAAAAGACACACCTGACCTGACTATAAGTTGCACATGGTCAAAATTGCATTGTTGAGATATAAAGATCACAAATTCAGTCAAACCAAAATGTATTCAGACACCTTCAACATTATCATCACAGTTTATTTGCTATAGTTTAGAAAATGGTGATCAAATATGACAAGACCTCAGAGTTAAACCGTCAAAACTAATTTATCTTGATAACGTCATATCTTTGATAGAAAGGTATTTAATGAATTAGGCTGAATAGCTGTTCAATTTAATTGATATTACCAATTTAATCAACCAATTACCAAGCGATGCTTCATTTTGTTCAGTCTGTGGTGTAAAAAGTGTGCATTAGCAATTAAAGAAAAAACACTTGGTCTGATCAAAAGTGTCTGAATCATTTTCGGTACCACATTTTTATGATTTTTACTGGTAGTCCACTGTATGAAGAATTGTTGGGTATAATATGTCACAGTTAAAAAAAAATATCCAAAATTATATCTGGTGTCTGCATAGTTTTAGGTTTGACTGTAAGCCGTTCTGGAATAATGGAAAATGCTTGTTAATGAAACGAAAAGTTTAATAAACAGCATAAACATGTGTTTTAGTTTCCCTCACTCCAGAACAAATCATGTGGGAAATGTGCTATATTAATAAACTCTGGCTCATGTGCCTCTCTCATTCAACATCAATCCATATGTGTGCTCTTTGTGCATGTTTTATGTGTTTGGTGTTAATTGCATTATACAAGTTGCTTTGTAATATAAGCGTGTTTCATATTATAAAACTATAAAACTGAGTTGTACAACAATACAATACAACTCATACCATACCATACAATACCATACCATACCATACCATACCATACCAAACCATACCATACCATACCATAACCAAACCATAACCATAACCAACCAAACCATAGATACCATACCATACCATCTACCAAACCATACCAACCAAACCAAACAAACCATACCAACCCCATACCATACCATATACCAAACCATACCATACCATACATAACATATCCAAACCATACCATCCCCATACCAAACCATACAATACCATACCATACCAATACCATACCAAACCATACCATACCATACCATACCATACCATACCAAACCATACCATACCAAACCATACCAAACCATACCATACCAAACCATACCATACCATACCAAACCATACCAAACCATACCATACCATACCAAACCATACCATACCATACCATACCATACCATACCATACCATACCATACCATACCATACCATACCATACCATACCATACCAAACCATACCATACCATACCATACCATACCAACCATACCATACCATACCATACCATACCATACCATACCATACCATACCATACCATACCAAACCATACCATACCATACCATACCATACCATACCATACCATACAATACAAGTTGTATTGCAGAAAAGTATGGTAGTTGGATATTAACGTGATTATGGCAATAACTGTCACGCATTGCAAAGTAACTTCCGTGGCTAACGCTGCTCTGCATGTATTTATGTGATTTCTTTCTTCTTCATCAGAACAGTGTTTATAGTTCTTGCTGCTGTAGGAGATTGTCTTAGCAATGTAATATTTTTAATTATGTGTAGGCCAGTATAATAATATTTGTGATTTTCAAGGACCACTGTGAATGTCCTTTTACTTGTTTCATTATGAATTATATCCTAGTTTATCGTTTTTTTCTTGCAAAAGCCATAAATTTGACAGTATTTAAATTGCATATAATGCTGTAATAACCGTGTAACTCACAGTTAACCAATTGCAGGTTTTAATTGTATCACCCATAATTGAATTGGCTATAAGTTGCTTCTTGTGAGCACAACCTACAATTATTTTGAAAAATAATGATAGTATTCCCATTAAAACTAATGGAAATCTTCTGCAAATGCATTGGTGAAAGATATTAACAGGCGTGTTTATGTTATTGAGTGAAAGAACATCTCTGCCTAACTGTGTTTGTGAGTGAGATATTAACAGTTATTAATTATTTATGTTATTGAGTGAAAGGACATCTCTGCCTAACTGTGTATTTGTGTATGAGTGTGTACTAGCTTTCTTCACTTCATCAGCACTGTGTGAATAAACACAGCATACTGTCACTATTAGTGTTTACTGACACACATGCTTGACCTTTCATGTGATTCATAAGAATGTTTTGCTACACTTGTAAGGACACGCTTGCATAAAACTGGCGATTTGGTGAATAATTGATTGAACTCTTAAGCTCAAACAGAGACAATGACATATTAGATATACAATGGACACATAGATATTTGTGGGTTTTATTTGGAAAAACACGGGAAAAAAAAGGTGTAAGGATGGTCTGAGGCGTGTGGATTCCAAGTGCAGCATATATATTTATTAGCAGAGGCAGAATAACAGGCAAAGGTCAGCAGGCAAAAACAGGGATATCAGAGGCAGGGCAGAGAGTAAACAGTTCCAGGCATGAGTCGGGGTCACAAGCTCAGGTTCAGAGTATCAGGGCAGTCCGGGGTCAAAACACAGGAATCAGTATCATAGAAGAATGGGGAAACGCTCAGAAATGTCAGCGGGGCAAAACAAAACTTCGCAAGTGAGTGCAAGTGAGAGTGCTGCTTAAATGTGTGTGAGTGAATGAGGTGCAGTGAGGTGAGGCAATCAAGATAATGAGTGAATGGTGACAGCTGTGTGATTGGTGTAATGGTGGACGGGTATGTGTGGAGTGCAGTGCATGATGGGAGATGTAGTCCATGGGTGATGTGCAGTTTTGAGTGAGTGGTAACCAGATTCATGACAAAAGGAAATCAAAAATGATTGACTGAAACTGATGTCAATTGGGTAACCTAATTTCCCCTGTCATAACTATAATAATAATTAGTTACGTTTCTATAGCGCTTTTCTGGGTACATTTACATTTATCAGACGTTTTTATCCAAAGCGCTTACAGGCTTTTTATTCTTTATTCATTTATTCTGGCTATAAATGTTATTTTTTTCAGTATATGTGTTCCCTGGGAATCGAACCCACAACCTTTGCGCTGTTAACGCAATGCTCTACCACTGAGCCACAGGAACACATTAGGGCCCTCAAAGCGCTTTACATAGAGGGGGGGGGGGGTATCTCCTCAACCACCACCGGTGTGCAGCATCCACCAGATGATGCGACGGCAGCCATATTGCGCCAGAACGCCCACCACACACCAGCTACAGGTGGAGAGGAGACAGAGATGAAGCCAATCAGTGTATGGGGATGATTAGGAGGCCATGATGGTCAGAGGTCAATGGGTGAATTTGGCCAGGACACCGGGGTTACACTCCTACTCTTTTTCGAAGGACATCCTGGGATTTTTAATGACCACAGAGAGTCAGGACCTCGGTTTAACGTCTCATCCGAAGGATGGATAACACAACTAATAACAGAGTGAAATCTGCCAGTTAGACTTCATTGACTTGTGCTAGGGGTCTTATTCCCTGCTGTTTTTGTCCCTCACTGTGTCACAGAAGTGCAATCTGTCAGCAGAAGTTGCTTCAGTGTGTGTTTCATTTACTGAATTGTCTTGATTTTTTTAATTGAAAGTGTGGTGATTGAGAAATGAGTAATAGATGATATTATTGGCTGAAATGTGATATGATAGAGATGTGAATGCTCCAAGAGATGATACAAAGTCTTCTGTAATCACTCTCTGTTTGTGTTCACTTTTCTACATTTCTCGGTTGCCTGTTACAAGCCTGATTTATTGAGCCAGGATGCAGACTCTAATTAATGAATTGTATTAGCTCACTCTGCTGTGTTTCACAGAAGTAAGTATATGTTGTAGTAAGTGTTTTCTCTCAATGCTGGATTCTCTCTTTCTACTAGACTAAATTATTTTCTTCAGGCATGTGATCAGCATTCAGTATGACTAAACAACAACAATAATACAAAACATTTAATAAAACACATTCCACATTTCCTTAAAACAATTAATTAAATGTGACCCTGGACCACAAAACCAGTCACACGTGTCAATTTTTCAAAATTGAGATTTATACATCATCTGAAAGCTGAATATATAAGCTTTCCATTGATGATTTGTTAGGATAGGACAATATCGATAGACCATTATTTGACAATCTGGAATCTGAGGATGCAAAAAAAATCTAAATATTGAGAAAATCGCCTTTAAAGTTGTGCAAATGAAGTTCTTAGCAATGCATATTACTAATCAAAAATTACATTTTGATATATTTACGGTAGTAAATTTACAAAATATCTTCATGGAACATGATCTTTACTTTATATCCTAATGATTTTTGGCATAAAAGAAAAATTTATAATTTTGACCCATACAATGTATTTTTGGCTATTGCTACAAATATACCCCAGCGACTTAAAACTGCTTTTGTGCTCCAGGGACACAGATAAATTCACAAAATATTAATTTAAGTCTGTGTTGTTTTAGCATCAAAATACTTTGAAATTGATTTTCACATTTTCTTTTTTCATTTCACTTTTTCATTTTATCAATCTAGTTAAAGTTTTAGTTATTTTGTTTGTGTGTATTTGTCCTTTTTACTAACTTTTGTTTTTTGATGTATCTATATTTCTATTTTATTTCAGTTTTAGTTAATTTAGTATGTCAAGTTAAAGTTTTATTTTTATGTATATATATATACACTCACTGGCCACTTTATTAGGTACACCTTGCTAGTACCGGGTTGGTGGCATAGATTCAACAAGGTGTTGGAAACGTTCCTCAGAGATTTTGGTCCATATTGTCATGATAGCATCACGCAGTGAAGATGGTACACTGCAGTCATAAAGGGATGGACATGGTCAGCAACAATACTCAGGTAGACTGTGGCGTTTAAAACTATGTTCAATTGGTACTAAGAGACCCCAAAGTGTGCCAATAAAATATCCCCCACACCATTACACCACCAGCACCAGCCTGAAACCGTTGAGACAAAGCAGGATGGATCCATGCTTTCATGTTCTTTACACCAAATTCTGACCCTACATCTGAATGTTGCAGCAGAAATCAAGACTCATCAGACCAGGCAATGTTTTTCCAATCTTCTATTGTCCAGTTTGGTGATCCTGTGTGAATTGTATCCTCCGTGTGCTGTTCTTATCTGACAGGAGCGGCACCCGGTGTGGTCTTCTGCTGCTGGAGCCCATCTGCTTCAGGGTTCGACGTGTTGTGTGTTCAGAGATGGTATTCTGCAGATCTTGGTTGTAACGAGTGGTTATTTGAGTTACTGTTGTCTTTCTATCATCTCTAACCAGTCTGCCCATTCTCCTCTGACATCAACAAGGCATTTTCGTCCACACAACTGCCGCTCACTGGATATTTTCTCTTTTTCGGACCATTCTCTGTAAACCCTAGAGATGGTTGTGTGTGAAAATCCCAGTAGATCAGCAGTTTTTGAAATACTCAGACCAGTCCGTCTGGCACCAACAACCATTCCACGTTCAAAGTCACTTAAATCCCCTTTTCTTCCCCGTTCTGATGCTCGGTTTGAACTCCAGCAAGTCGTCTTCACCACATCTAGATGCCTCAATGCATTGAGTTGCTTTCATGTGATTGGCTGATTAGCCATTTGTGTTACCAAGCAATTGAACCGGTTGTACCTAATAAAGTGACTGGTGAGTGTATATATTTTTTTTAAGTAACAAACTTTATATGGGTATAGTTTGGTTAACTATAATAACCCTGGTTTGAATTGAAATGAATATGTTTGAAGAACAATTGTGCTGAGTGATATGAGAGAAAGTATGGTCAATGGCTGTTTCTATGGTCAGATATTTGTATATAATTGACCGTTGTCGTTGTTTCAGAATAAGTGCATCTATTGACAGACTGGTCTTGTCTCTGTCGGTGGTTTTTCTGCTGCAGAATTCCCGTCCCGTCGTGTTGGGATCGCTGTGGTTTCCATGGAAATCCTCCCCTGCAGTAAAACAGGGGTCTCTTGGGAGCGGTTGCTAGGCAGAGACGGCTGAACCGATGGGGACTCGTTACAGTTCGTTTGAGCTCATGGAAAGGTCAGAGGATGAGTGACGTTCACCAGGGTCTCAGAAAACTTCAGCTCCTCCAGAAGACCGAGGACAAAAGCTGAACAAAGCCGACACAAGCCTTTTGGCAAAGCCACAAAGCACTGAAAGACCTTTTTCTGTGAGGGATTTCTAGACTTCTACAGCCTTGTATAAATCTGTTGAGTTCTTTGAACTCAGGTTTCAGCTGCAAAGTCAATTCAACACAGGACTGTATCAGTCTGTTTGTATTCGTTTCATTTAGTTATTTGTATTTGTTTGTTTTCTTACATGAAAATGGAAAACAAAGGCCTGTGGATTTAAATCAGAAACTAACATCTGGAGCCAAGGCTTTAACTATGTCTTAAACAGTGAGGATGACAAAACGAGAGAGAGAGAGAGAGAGAGAGAGAGAGAGAGAGAGAGAGAGAGAGAGAGAGAGAGAGAGAGAGAGAGAGAGAGAGAGAGAGAGAGAGAGAGAGAGAGAGAAGTTCTTCTTTAATTTACAATAAAATCCATTAAATCATTAACATAAACACCTCAACATTCTTAGGCAAAGCACATATCTCACAGCCTTAAAAATGAAAATTAAAATCAAACATACAAGTTTAAAAAACCATCATGAGTTACCTCACAAATACAATTATTAACACACCACTTAAATTTAAACATCTCTATATTCTCAATCAATTTATAATATGCAAACTCTATTTTTACACAAGCTTTAATTAATCCAATTAAAATCATGACAACATCATTTGATTCTTCACCATTCAATTTTCTTTTTCGTGATAACCATATTGCCAATTTTGCTTGACCAAACAAAAAATTCAATAAAATTATAGTTTCTTTCTTATTAAATTGATATTTAGGCCCATATATAAAGACCGATGGTGTAAACACTTGTCCCAACCTATGACACCATATTTCCAGTATATTAAAAAGTGGTATCAATCTTTCACAATTTAAAAATAAATGAAAAACAGTTTCTTCCTGTCTACAAAAATTACATTCTTGGTTTACTTTTGGATCAAGGTGTGCTCTGTGTCTGTTTGTAGCTATTATACCATGCACAACCCGCCACTGTAGATCACCAGTTCTTTTTTCAATGGGGGGCTTGTACAAGGTCCTCCAGCTGCCTTTCGGGGAAACATCTATCCCAAAGACTTCATGCCATTTTGAATCTTTATGGTTTTCAATAGATTTAAGATGTAACACTTTTACACACAGTATGTACAAAGTTTTCTTACTGGTGTCACTAAACAATTCCAGCTGAGGTGTTTTAAATGTAAGCAGACTTCCTTCAACTTCCAGCCAGGCCCCAGATGCAGCTGAAATTTTAATCTCTGGAAAAGCAGAGATCTGCTCTTCTTCAAAAAGACTTTCAGAAGAAAAAAACAATTCGGTGGGAAAAGGTCTTTAACTTTGTTCAACAGTTTTTGCACCATTCGAACTGACTTTATGTTGATCTTTAAAGCCAAATCTTCTGCTGACAGCCATCCATCTTTATTTATCAAATGTCCAACTTTGGTTATGCCTGCATTCCACATAGCTTCCTTCAGAGACATTGATTTTAAAAGGTCCACATCTATTGCAGGATTGCATAAAAGAGGCTCTTCTCTCAGCCACAAGCCTTGAACACTACTTAGTTCTCTTGAAAACTTGAAGACTTTCCATGCATTCAACATTGACCTATAAAAAGTTGTCAATCCTGTTAGATTAAGATTTTCAATGTCCATGAGAAATAAATGACGATCCAGTGCCATGCTGCCTGCATTTCTCAAAAGGGCACAGGCTATTTCGAACCAACACACATTGTCATCATACAGTAGTCGCTGTGCTGTTTGAAGTCTGAAAGCTTTTATCCTTGACTTTATGTCCACTAAGCCTTGGCCTCCTTCTTGCCTGGGTAAAAATAGTACCGATGCTTTCAACCAATGTTGTCCAGACCAAAAAAAATCTACTAAATGTTTTTGAATTTTTTGTACAAGATCTTCAGGGGGTTCAAGTATGGTCATCTTATGCCACAGGAATGAGGCCACCAGGTTATTGCAAATTAAGACCCTTCCCCTATATGACAGCTGGGGTAGCAACCATTGCCAGCGAGACAACCGAGCACACACTTTTTCCACTAAACCCAACCAGTTCTGTTTTCTGTGCTCCTCTGTACCCAAGAAAACTCCAAGATATTTAAACCCATTTCTTCCCCACTTCAATCCAACCGGAAGCAGTGGTCCCACATCACTAGAACTGCACCACAGAGTATTAGTCTTTCCCCAATTTATTTTAGCAGATGCAGCCTTTTCAAAACTCTCTAAACTCTCTTTCAAAAATTCGACATCTTTGCTGTTTCTTATTATGACTGTTACGTCATCTGCATATGCAGTTACTTTGATAGAGTGTTGTGAAACAGCAGAATTAATCTGTAAACCTGTAAGACCATTCCTCAGCTTACAAAGAAAGGGTTCGATGGCTAAACTATAAAGTTGGCCCGAAAGTGGGCAACCTTGTCTTATGCCCCTTTTTACTTTTATAGGAACACTCAAACCACCAGCCATTCCAATCATACAGGTAGCATCATTATAAAGTAACTGAATCATTAAACAAATATTTTTACCAAACCCAAAAGATTGTAAGGTTTAAAAAGAAATTGGTGATCTACCCGATCAAAAGCTTTTTCTTGATCGAGTGACAAAATACCTATATTGTGGTTGTTATATTGAGCATAATCTATAAGATCTCTCATTAAATGTAAGTTATCTGTGATAGATCTACCTTTTACACAATATGACTGGTCTTTATGTATGATTTCACAAAGTACCTTATTTAACCTATTAGCTATACACTTGGATAAAATCTTATAATCAACACACAATAAAGCCACAGGCCTCCAATTTTTTAACATAGTTAAATCACCCTTCTTGGGTAGCAATGCAAGTACTGCCCTTTGGCAACTCTTAGGAAGAATTCCTTTATAAATACAGTCTTTCACTACTTCAAAATAATCAGAACCAATGATTTTCCAGAAAGTCCTGTAAAATTCTGTAGGGAGTCCATCGATACCAGGTGAACGACCTAAAGAAAGATTCATGACTGCAGCAGTTAGTTCTTCAAAAGATATTTCAGTCTCTAGAGCTTCTTTATGCTCTGAAGAAATGCAAGGAAGGTCTTTCAACAATTCATCTCTATTCAGTTCATCTGTATTGTCCATGGCATAGAGATCAGAATAAAAGTCCACAGCGATTTGACGCATTTTGATTGGATCCTCTGTATAATGTCCATTATTGTCTTTTAACCGATACATTATATTTTTTTTCCAGCTTTACGTTCTAAATTAAAAAAATAAGATGTTGGACCATCCATATCCTTTATAGACAAAAATCTGCTTCTTACAAGGGCCGTTTTAACTTTTACATTTAAAACCGAACACAATTCTTGTTTCAAGTCTGTCCACTTTTCTTGCAAATGTATTGAATTGGTAACAAACATCTTTTCCTCAACAGCATTAATTTCTTTTTCAAACCATTCTAATGTCATTTTCATACACATTGTGGAATGAGAAACATATTGTTGACAAAAACCTTTAATATGTATCTTCCCAACGTCCCACCACTGTATAATACTCTCAAATCTTTCTTTTTCCAAGTTTCCCAAAAGTTCTGGAAAACGTCACAAAACCTTTTGTCATTCAAGAGTTTCACATTGAAATGCCAGTAACAGCTTTTATAAGCTCTCTTTTCCACACTACAGTCAATTGTAATTAACTTATGATCAGAGAAAGCAATAGGAAAAATGGTACTATGCAAAATTCTATTTTTTATATTATCTGATACATAAAAACGATCCAAACGTGCAGCAGACACTATAGCATTACTAAATTTCACCCAAGTATGCTGTTGTGTGCTTAGATTTGTCGCTCTCCACACATCAGTAAAATTATACGATTCAATAATATTTGCTAAAACAGCAGCAGACTTCGGATGAGGTTCTTCTCCATTTCTATCCACTGTAAAATTGAGTGTGCAATTCCAATCACCTCCTAAGATTATATAATCACTATCATTCTGTTGTTGTAAAACTTGTTCCAATTTATTAAAAGTATGAATTCTAACATTCCCTTTGTTAGGAGCATAGATATTCACAAAAACAAAAACAAGATTACTAATTTCTGCTCTCACTACAAGCAATCTTCCTGGTTCTACTTCAGTTTTTGATATAATTTTAGCCTTTATAGCAGTAGAAAAAAGAATTGCAACCCCTGCACTAGTATTAGACCCATGACTTAAGCAGCTTTCTCCCTCCCACCATAAACCCCAATCTACCTCATTCCTATAATCGCTATGAGTTTCTTGTAACAAGATTACATTAATATTTTTTAACTTAATAAGTTCTAACAAAGCATCATTCTTTACTTTATCTCTCAAACCATTAACATTAAGAGATCCTACTCTTAAGACTCCCATGAAAAGATATAAGAGAGAGAAACAGTAAAGAAAAAAGAAAAGAAAAGAAAAAAAACAAGCCATAGTGATTCATCTACTTTTTCCCCCTTGTTGACCTTGCTTTACTAACCTTTTGCTTTACTACGGTTATGTGCTTTTTAAGACGGAAACGTTTTTGCTGTGATACTTCTTTGTAAGAACTGTTTTTCTTTATCCACGCCACAGAAGCTACAAACTTCTCCAAATCTGGAAAAAAAGTCCCTACTTCAACTCTCACTTTTCCTTTTGTCTCATCCAGAAATCTGTTAATTTCATCAACAGTATACAAGTCCTTTGCCATATCCAAGCCATCTAACCATTGCTCATCATCCCTTGATCCCTCATCCGTACATTGAGAGAATACTTCCAAATCATCATCTCCATCTTCTCCTACCTCCTCATCTACCTGATCCCCACACTTTTCATCCTGTCTATCCATTTCAGCAACGTTTACAACCTCATCCAATTCTTTGCTTCACTTTTCAAAAACACCACTATCGCCTTATTCATACGTGATGCAGAAACAATATTGTCAAATCCTATTTGTTCTCCTACTACCAAGAGCACATCTTCAACAATTACACCGGGATCAGGTACACACCTGCACCCGTTTCGGAGTGATAAAGGTGGCGTTCCCTGAACTGAAGGAGACGCCATACCGGCAAACACGTGCTCTCACACGTGCAATCTCACGCTACAACCCACTCCCGAGAGAGAGAGAGAGAGAGAGAGAGAGAGAAAGTAAGAGAAGAAAAAGAAAAAAGAAAGAAAGTGAGAGAGAGAGAGAGAGAGAGAGAGGAGAGAGAGAGAGAGAAGAGAGAGAAAGAAAATAAGAAGAAAGAAAGAAAAAAGAAAAAGAAAGTGAGAGAAAGAAAGAACATTAATGCAAACAGCTCAAATTGATAACAGTAAATTCTATGTAGGAGATAGAATAGAGGTTTACCGATATTTTTACCAATATTTAAGCACATTACCATAATCGGATATCGGTTTTGAAAAACACAGATAACCGATTTTTTTTTTTTTTCTTAGTCACATACACAATTATACAGAGTATAACCAGCAGTGAAATGTGTTCTCTGCATTTAACCCATCCAAGTGCACCACACAGTAGTGAACACACACACACCTGGAACACCACACACACACACACACACACAACCTGGAGCAGTGGACACACACACACCACACAACACACACACCACACACACACACACACACACCACAACACACCTGGAGCAGTGGACACCACACACACACACACACACACACACACACACACACACACACACACACACGCTGGAGCAGTGGACACACACACACACACACACATACACCTGGAGCGTGGGCTCACACACACACACACAACACACCTGGAGCAGTGGACACACACACACACACACACACACACCTGGAGCAGTGGACACAGACACACACACACACACACACACACACACACACACACACACACACCTGGAGCAGTGGACACACACACACACACACACACACACACACACAACACCACCTGGAGAGTTGGGACACACCACACACACACACCTGGAGCAATGGACACACACACACACACACACACACCTGGAGCAGTGGACACACACACACACACACACACACACAAACACACACCTGGAGCAGTGGACACACAACACACACACACACACACCTGGAGCAGTGGACACACACACACACACACACACCTGGAGCAGTGGACACACACACACACACACACACACACACACACACACACACACACACACACCTGGAGCAGTGGACACACACACACACATACACCTGGAGCAGTGGACACACACACACACACACACACACACACACCTGGAGCAGTGGACACACACACACACACCCTGGAGCAGTGGACACACACACACACACACACACTGTTCACTCAGGAGAAGCTCCAGCACGACGTCCCGCATGTAACTTTATACAAGATTCACTCGTTTGAAACACTAAAATTATATTAACATTTACTATAGAAACCATTATTTCACCAATAAACATCTAAATAAATACATCTCTATCTAAATTAATTATTTATTATCTCCACAAGCGATCGCAGTTTGAGTATAGTTCTGTGTAAATAGATAAACCGCGCTGTCAGCAGTTTTCATAATCTAGAATGACAAAAACATTTTAATAATTCTGATAAAACAGTTAAGAAATGCAATAAATACGATGTTTTGTTTGTTATAGCTTATTTCAATATTCAGAGAATATTATTCAGTGAATTATTCTTCACTCTTTAGTCTATTAAACAGCGTTTAAACCTAAAAACTGTAGTTTAAAATGAAGTTGATATGACTTCTGTCCTTTATTTTCTCCATTTGAAAACATTAGACATTATTTTGCTTATTGTTAATATCAGTTTTGCTGATGATGCTTTTTATAAATAAAAAATTTTTATTGTTGTAATTTGAAGATTAAATTTTACATGAAAATGTTCATTTTCAACAGTTTTTTGTTGTTGTTAAGATGACTGAAAGCGAAGAATGGACTTCACTCTGTTATTTATGTACTTTATAACAGTAAATAAATATAGGTTCTGCATATCGGTTATCGGGTACATAAACGTACAAATAATCGGTATCGGTAATAAAAAAAATCTATATCGGTCGATCACTAATTCTATGTTTTAATAATGCATGCATTCACTTCACATTCTTTTCTTGTCACATTCATTTATTAATAAAGATGGAGTTTAAAGACACTTAATATACAGTAATATTATCAATTTGACTGCATTGACAACATCAGATGAGAACCAAACTTGAACTGAATTTAAATTAATAATGGCACTCTTGTCTTTTTCATAGCGTAATCAACCTATGTGTCATAATTGAAGAATTGTATGACATTGACACTGTTATTAAACTGAACTGAATCAATACTGACTTAATCTGAATAACAGTACTGTTGTCTTCTGTAGAGGTGCTCACAGCTCAACCGAACTTGTTTAATAATTGATGAGCTTCATTGAACTGAATTTGGATATGTCTCATATGTGATGCAGATGGCATCATCAAGTCTGTCATTTTTTTGTTTATTACTGTGAAGCTGCTTTGAAGATGAAAACGGTATAAAATAAAGTGCTATGTAAATATAGGTGACTTGACATCATGAAATGAATCTTGATAAAATAGCCTGCCTTTTCACTTCAAATTGTTAAAATGCCTGCTTTGATTTGCCATCTCAATCATTTTAACGTTGGCTAAGACTGCTTTTTAAACTGTCATCCAGGCAAGACCAGGGCCTAGTTTAGTCTCTCTAGGGCTTTTCACACTGCGCTTAACCCCGGGTTATCGTCGTTCTAAACACCGCTTCTTTTAACCCCGGTAAAGACACGTTTCACACCTGTAATTTGAAAGCGGTGTTAGCACCGCATTTTACGGGGTATGAAACCCTTCTCCGGAGCAGGGTTAGCACCGCATTTGTGGTGTTATCCCCGCATTGTGGTGCTAAGTTTGTTCAGTGTGAAACACAGCGGTTGTTTGCTTGTTGCTGCTGGACGCTTGGCAACAGACAGCCAATCAGAAACTGAGCAGCGAGGCTCATGTCACGTAAACTGCAGCCGTGAGAAGAAATATAAAAGCGTGTGAACTGGAGTGAATAGGAGACAGTATTATTCTTACGCTACTGTACAAGTAAACACTAACGTTAGTCTCTCAACACTTAAAAGAATTTCAAAGAAATATTCACATACTTTGCTCCTTGTTTTCTTTCTTTTGTACTTTTGCCTTTGTGCGTCTCATGAGGCCGTTCACATGTCGCGCCTAAAAACGCGTTTAAAACGCTAAGCGTGCCGTTTTCTCCTTCTTTCCAAAGCGCTCTGTAGCTTGCGCTCCCGTGGCGTCTGCCGTTGCTAAGCAACCATGACCTGCGCTCTTCATGAAGACGCAGAAGTTTCAGCAAAGGATAAATGGATTTCCAGCACTAAATCGCTTGCAGTAGCTCTGCTACTAAATTTATTTAAAAATGGCTATCCCTGCCTGTACAGCTATGAGGAGACGTTGTGTTTTTAATAATGGCAAGACGCGGGAAAAGCGTTGTAAACAGGTTGCCTGCTGTTCGTTCAATCAGCGACAGTGACACCGCAAAAATATGCAAATAAGAACGTTAACCCGGGGCAAAGAGTATAGAAGCCCAAGAGGCGAAACTCAATAGAACGCTCCATAGCACCCGTTGCGCCCATGACATGATGTGCCGCCGCCATTTTGGACTGACAACTACACAAAAATGCCAGACTTACAATAAGACATTTTCATGTATGTGTAACAGATGTGTATGCAGTAAGGGCTGTGTGTAAACCTGAACGCTAGAGGCTGTAGCCTTTGGCGTTCCTTGTTAGAGCGCAGCCTCCTGCGCCGGAATCCCGGGTTCGAGACGCTCGGAACAAGAATGAGTTGGGACGGTGTGGACCCGTGTCGGGGGATGTAACATATGTATGTATGTAATACTTAAATATTAAAATTATCTAAAGGTCCCCTCCACCAATTGACTAGACTGCTTCATATGCTTACTGTTTGCCAAGTAAAAAGTACAATTATTTCAAATCCTTTACTTACCCATATCCATGTTCTATGTACATTTTCCTTGTTAAATTAAAAACTTAAGGTCATGAAAATTACCAGATGTGATGTTTGGTAGTGATTTAATAGAGGTAGACACAGTCATATATATTTATTCACAATGTTTATTTTTAAATAATAAATAAATGGTACACATTCATAACATTTATAAAAAAAAGTTCAAATTCACAAAATATGAACAACTTGCACACATTGTATCAAGGACTCCACCATACTATTGTGAAGTTTCTGTAATTTCTGTCATGTATCAAGTGCACACATTTAACTGAAAAAATTATAGATCAAAACCATCAGCGGCAATTGTGTTAGTGAAGAGATTGATTAATAATTGATAATTGCTGCAGTTTATAGCAGCACACTGCTTGCGTTTCGCCCACTTTGCTCCCTCGTATCTTATAGCGACTCTCCGCAGTTGTCAGTCCAAAATGGCGGCAGCGCCTCGAAGCGCCATCTATAGACTGTTACCGTATTATCACACAGAGTTTCGCCTCTTGGTTTCTATACTCTTTGCCCGGGGTTTAGGAATGTACAGTGTGAAACGTCTGTTAATGAATACCCAGGATTAACCGTTAACCCCAGGTATAGTATGAGCAGTGTGAAACGTGATTACAGATAACAGACAGCTTATCCGGGGTTTAGGATGAACCAGGGTCTCTGTGAAAAGCTGTATCTTTTACATGTGAACTCTCTCTCTCTGTACTGTTAGCTGTGCTTACATTCCTCCCACTCATATAATCTGTGTGTAATAATTCTCTCTCGTTTAGCACATGCGGTGTGACACACAGAAGTGTCATTTCTATACACACACGAGGAATTGATTCGAACCAAATTGATTTTGAATCCTTAAATATGTATTTTTTTTCTCATGTCTAAATCTGGTCACATTTCACAGATCATTTGCTGTAAACTGAAACTGAGATGTTTGCTAATCCCTTAAAAACCATAATCACTCAAACAGAAACTGATGACGAGGAGGAAACTTCCTGTCTGCAAACACACTGAAGCAGAGGAACGCATTCAACACAATGGCTGCTGCTAATAGTTCCTGTTTCACTATTTTTGATCCTCTTGATATGTGTCTGTGGACAGAAATATCTCTGGAGAGGAGTTTGTTAACAGACTTCACGGTTGATCGGTCAGTCTCTGGTTTGTTGTGTTGTGTTGTGATGTATTTATGTAGATCTCCAGGAAATGACCTTGTTTTGTGTACACTGAGGCTCACTCTCTTGACCCTCTGGTCAAACAGAAAGTAAAGGGATTTCATTGTCAGATGTGAGCATTATTTTTAACTTTCCATTGTAATTGGATTTTTGGATGTGGAGGTTGCACTTCCCTTTTGAAAAATCCAGCATATGCTGGTTAGGTATGTTTTGAAGCATGGCTGCTGTTTTAAGCTGGTCCTTTTACTGGTCCTAAGCAACTTGCTCCTGCTCAGGACCAGCATTTGACCAGCTTAAACCAGCTCATGACCAGCTAAGGGCCAGCTTAGACCTGCTCAAACCAGCAGCCATGCTTCAAAACATACCTAACCAGCATATGTTGGATTTTACAACAGGGTTAACATGAAAAAAGTATAAAGGCGGTTGAATGTGGTCTTTCAGGGGATGCTTTAAGTGGACTAATTGATTGCAAAAGTCTAGCGTTACCTTATCTTGCCCTTTTGGATTTATTAAAGACTGTTATTTTGAGTTTACTCCTCGTCTTCGTGTTCCTCGTTCCTCCCCGTTGTGTGCACCATGACAGAAGACCAGACCTACACGGTAAGCGGCGCCTTGTTTTTGTTTTGTTCAGTTTTTTTTGTTTGATCCTGTTTTTGTTTCCCGGGAAAGGAAGTCGCCGCTCGTAATCCAGCCCTAGCCCGCTAGTCAGCGTTGGAGTTCAGCGGGATCGCCACGAGTCCCTCAAGTCCACCACCGTCCGCGGCTCCAAAGTCAAGTTCGCGGGCTGCTGCTCGCTCAAGCCACCGGCTGCGGCTCCGAGGTATATCAACGGCGCCGTCCGCGGCTCACCCAAGCCCACCGCCATCCGCGGCTCACCCATGCACCCATCGTTACTCCCGGTGTTCCTGTCTGTGTCAGCCTTGCCTTGGCTTGCATCCTTGCCGTCCGCGGCTCACCCAAGCCCGTCAACCGCTGCTGACTCAAGCCTAGAGTACGACCCTACGTATCCAGTCCACATATCACGGCCAGGAGTGCCGTTCCATGTCCCATGGAGACATGGTTTTAGTCTTTTTGTGCCCACAGGAACAGTTTTAATCCATCCAGTCTTGTCTGTCATGTCCATGGAGACTCATCGGGGGAAGGCGGCTCCCCTGGCTATGGTCACAGAGGCCATTCCCAGTCGCCTGCCTCTCCTGTCGCAGAAATGGAAACGTCATGCCCAGAATGGACCTCAGCATCCAAGCCTAGCCCAAGGAGGGTTTCCTGTTCCTGTGGGCTGTCTTGTTCCTGTGTTTAGCCCGGGAGGGGTCCTGATACCCACTCTACTGCCCCATTAATCTTTTTGGGAGGGGCAGCAAAGCTTCGGCTGCAGTGGCCGGGCTGTGGAACAAGGCCACGGCCACAATGACCTCCTGCCATGGCCTCCAGAGCTCCCAACTCCCCCAAGGCCTCCAAACTAATTGCGTAAATATTTGCTTTAATGAGACTTTGGAATTGTTTCACATTGTATCATCATATCAGCTAGATGCAAAAAAAAAAAAAAAAAAAGTGTACACAGATATAAACCTAGACTGAGCTGCTCTCACATGCACACACTCTTAAAAATCCCGAATGAACGCTAATGGATTGCTTCTGGAATTTCTATCATCTTTGGAAGAAATCCTAAAGGGCTCAAATATGAATCCTCTAAGAATCAAATAAAATCCAACTGGATAAACTAATATTCTAACAAAATAAAGATAAAGACAGGCATTTCTAAAGATCCAGTAGGATTGTGTTAATGTTTGCTCACACTGGGATTGGTTCCACATTTAGATAGAAATTTCATTAGTTTTCCTTTAGGCTTTTTGACAAGAATCAGATCCACATATGAGCCTGACAGAGTAGCTGTCCTCAGTCCCAGCATGCTCTCAATAGCCAAATATACTGGCATTGCCAGCATCCCATAATTACCGATTACCACACATGGTGGTGTCTGGCGGTTTGGGCCACAAATACACATTTTCAGCTTGTGTTCAAAGATTATGCCACACTAAAGAGGATTACTAAATCTGCATGTTTTTTTATGAATCAGTGTAGAGTTTCAGTGCAGCTCCTCTCTTCTGCATTGACCTGGTTGTGCTTTTGGTCCTAAAGGAGAAAAGATCTGCAAATGGAGGTCCACTATCCCGGCTCCTCCAGGTCCAGTGTTTGTCCAGGACATCGCTTTCACACCAGACTCAAACCACCCAAGGTCAGAGCTCGCTTTCTGACTAATTACGGCTGTCATTGGTAGAGTTGGATTCCTCATAATCTGTATTTTTTTTTAGAGTGCACGTTTTTCAATTAGTTTTCACAGTGAAAGCATGCAGCTGTTGGGTGCCATGAAAGTATCATATATGATGCCATATAAAAGAGAAAGACTGAGATACTGACATTTAAATCAATATTCACACAAACTCTTACCTTGCATGAGTCACTGTGTCAGAAAGCCTGTCCTAGGAACTGAAGTTTAATGTTTGTTTCTTGAACGTTCCGTTATTCGCGACGCCCACCGGTACAAGATGACTGTCAATCCTTGTTTATGCTGCAGGTTATGTTCTGTATAATGCGTTCATGCAATACATGTGAGTACACATATTCGTTTGTATCTGATTAGTATACATCATGCATGTTATTGGTGATTTCTGATGTTTATATCGATCGGGTTTTACTGTTTATTGCGGCTGTAATTTGCCGTAATTTGCGCCACGCTAGTGTTACGTGCGAATATAGCGAATGTTTGTTTTCATAACTGCTTATAGCACCGTGTTATTTGGTGTACTACTGTATTTCCGTTAACTTCATTGTTAGTGCTGTGATCACTGATTGAAATACGGACTTCATGTCAAGTATATTTTGTATAATGTTGATTGATTTCCTCTGAGTGTATTAGTGCAATGAGACACGAATATTAGACAACTATATTTTGTAAATTATTTCTCTTTATTTCCTTTTGTAGACCATTCCATATAATGTCATAGCGGCATACCTCAGATGCATATTCAAGACGAAATAAATGCTCATTATCAAGAATCTCTTCTCCACTCCTGATTTTCTAACCGAAATCTGATCCATATTTGGCCGCCTCAAGCAGCTAAATTCTTGATGTAGTGGGACTTCACTACACACTGAGTAAAGGATGACACAATGTTAATTTATTTTTGGGTGAACTATGTCTTTAAGTTATTTAATTGATATTTCTTATTTGTTTCGTCTTGCTGTATATGGAACTTGAACCTAATTTTAATTTTGAACGTCAACATTATATGAAAATAAACCTTGTATGTTGTGTGTGGTAATGCTTTATTAAAAACTGAATTACACATTTTAAGAATTTCTGTGAATTTCTCTCCATTACAGTTGTTCTTGTTTATACAACTGCATTAGATTTAAAATCCATTATAATTCTGTTTTCTACCTTAATTCATATTCAGGAATAAAAAGGCATTTTAAATGCAGTTCTGAATGCATTCTGGAAATTGTTTGATTGTGTGTGAAAGATATAATTCAACACATAAGAAATGCCTCATTATGGAAGCTGAAAAACTCGTTTCTTCTGCTATTCTCCCTGCTGAACTAATTCTGAAATATCTGAAGACACAAATAGACGTGTCTTGTTATAGGCATGACAGCCAGTTCAACTAGAAACCTGGAGAGCATGGGAGAAGAGTGAGGGGAGATGTGTGATTTAATGAGAGATAATGAACCGATAATGAAGAGACGATGACACAGAAAGTGTTGTGAGTGGCCCTCGGGGGTGAGTCTACAACACCAATTTGCCTTCACCAAACATACGGATATGTTCAGAATCTATGTGCTTACTCAGTAAATGGGCAGAAAATTGCTGTGATTTTATCACTAAACATGCAATTTAGATTTAGTCATTTAGCAGACATTTTAATCCAAAGCAACTTACAAATAAGGACAATGGAAGCAATCAAAATCAACAAAAGAGCAACGATATGCTCATTTAGCTTGACCCAGTACAGATAACAAGTTTTTTTAATTCTATAATAAATAAAAAGAAAACAGATAGAATAGCAAAAGATTAGAGCAAGCTAGTGTTAGAGGCCTTTTTGTTGCTAATTGTATAATAAATAAAAAGAAAACAAATAGATTACAAAAATAATCAACAAAATTGTTTTACTGGCACTTGCTGTATATCCAAAGCAATTTAGACTGAATTCACATGATATATTTTAACAATCCATGTGCTTTCTGAGATACTAACCCATATATATATATAATACCATGCTTTACCAGCTGAACATCAGGACTACTGTGCAAATTCATTATGTCAGTGGTTCCCAAACCGCCCCACAACACTGCACATTTTGCATCTCTCCTTTGTCTGACACACCCATTTCAGGTCTTTGAGTCTCTACTAATGAGCTGATGATCTGAATCAGGTGTGTTTGAGTAAGATGACATGGAAAACATGCAGTGTTGGGAGCTTCCAGGAACCACTGCACTAGAACAATTTAGATTTTTTTCCTGTGATATTTGTATCTCTGACAAATTCAGTTGTCTGTGAAACAAACCCTGCACTAGATGATATATTATCTGACCAAACAAAATCCAGGATGAGAAGTATGCATCTATATGTAGAAAAGCATTTAACTGGTTTAAACTAATAGTTAAAATGGCATCAAACCAAACATGTAGCATAATGACTCAAGACAAGAAGGACACACTTGTGTTTGTTGGACGTATAGTTTGCCATCCATTTGGTTTCTGTTTCCTTCATTGCTTTCTGATTGTTCTCACCTGTGTCTTGTTTCTTTCATTAGTGTCTGTGTATTTAAGCCCTTGTGTTCCTAGTGCTTGTCTGTCTGTGTGTGGTGTATTTTGTTGGTTTATTCCCTGTTTTGCTATTATGTTAGTTCGATGTTTTACTGCATTTAGGTCAGATGTGGTTTTGAGAACAAGGCTCACCACAGTCTACGCTTCACTTCTCTTAAAATGATTGGTTTTCGTGATGTTATCTTGAGCAGACTTCTGGATTCTCTCATCACTAATGCAATATTTGTTCATATCTGCTCTGGTGCATCAGGTGACGTTTCGCACGAGGATCTACCACTGCAACATCAACAGTCAGGGGGTGATCTGTCTGGACATCCTGAAGGACAACTGGAGCCCGGCGCTCACCATCTCCAAAGTGCTGTTGTCCATCTGCTCTCTCCTCACAGACTGTAACCCTGGTAAGACGCTGGTGTGATGGAGCCGGTCGAAGGCTGGAGCTCTAGTGTTGTTCAGTATGCTGGAGCTCCACCTGTTAGACCGAGACGACAGTAGAGCAGTTACAGGTGTGGGCATCGATACAGCCACTTCATGCTCGTGTATGAAACTGCGGACATCTTTGTTTGCGCTGACTGTGTAATTCTGAATAAATGTTGCACGTTAGAGTAAAGGTATGGCTTTTACACAACACGCATGCACTCTTAAAAATAAAGGTGCTTCATGATGCTAGAGAGTATTTTTGTTTAAATGGTTCCATAAAAAACCTTTAACATCTGAAGAACATGTCTGTTTCATAAGGTGCTTCAGATTATAAGAGATCATTCTTTAAAGAACCTTTGACTGAATGGTTCTTTGTGGAACCAAAAATGGTTCTTATATGGCGTTGTTGTTGAGAACCCTTTAAGCACCTTTATTTTTAAGACCGTATATCATTAGATTTGAAACACCACTATCATGTGTTTACCTTGATCCTCTTCTTACAAAAGCTGTGATGCAACTAACCTATTTTGATTGAGTGGGATCTGTTCGGTTTCCCTCTTTATGATCCTAATGTGATGGACAAATGATTGAATCAGGTGTTTGAACCAATTCATTGAAACGCTTGAGTAATAAATCCCTGAAACTCCAGAGGGAGATTTGCTGAGGTTTAAATCTGAGACTTTTATTTTTTGTGCTCATGACTTGAGTGTAAAATTTTGATCTCCGGTTATACCAGAAAGCATTGCATGAACTGTGACTTCATAAATCGGACCCCTTTTTTTAAATGCAGGGTTTTAATACATGCAGTGATCTTTGATTTATTTCTATAAAGCGTTTTATAGTCTTAAATAAAATGTTGCAGCCTCACTGTAAACCCTAAAAAGCAGGCAGAACTCCAAATATAAGATGATCCGTAGCATCATAAGCGCCAAGATTTGGCATTTTTAACTTGGTACAACACTTTTAAAAGCCTACACTTTAACTTGCCTTGAAATATTGTGTACGCCGATCACACTTGACCGTAGTGCTAATTCCCATCGTGGCTGGACTGCATGGTTATTTCTGATTAACCGCTGAATTTGATTCCTGCAGTGGTAGTGTTGCCTCTGTCCTTTTGAGTTATTTATTAATTTGGAGCATTTTTTTTTCTAACGTTGTAACCCTTCTGTCATGGTCGTTGTTGTTTGTGAACTTCATGTACATTTTAGAAACCAGTTTAAAGTCTTAAACTCAATTCGGTTTACTCTAAAATCTTTCGGTTTCTCACGAGTAGGAAATTATAAATGCACGTCCAGGTTAATTATTCTCTATTCAACAGTTAATTACTTTGAGCAGTGGGTTTGCAGTGCTGTTGGTATTTCGATTCAATATTCACTCGGTAGATGTGTTTTTTTTTTTTCAGGTCATGTACTGCTGTATCTCACGGTGGAAATTGTCTGTAATATCTCCGAACATGAGCTCATTTTCACTCCATTAATATGAGCAAGGTCATCGAGCTGCAGGAGACTCAAGCAATCATGCATTATTTTGTTTTAGTCTAATTATACCAGAGATTTGCCATTATTGCTACTAAATGATCTAGATTTAAGCTGTAATCACGGTTTCACCGACCCTTTCCACAAATAGGGTCGTGTTTTCCACTCACTGCCCGTCTGACTCCGTAATATATTTTGGGGAGATGTGGCATTTTCCTGCTTTGCATACTGTGGTGCAAATCAGTTTTTTTTCATCAAGATATTTTAGAGTGATATTTTTGAGATTGTAGAGTGTAATGCATTATTGCTGTAATGACTGATATTTTGGATGTCTGTGTCGTGATGGTGATTGCAATGCTGGCAAGCTATAAAATGAGAGTTTCTGTATGTGTTTTGTAGGCAGTTAGAGGGTCGTGAAGTCTGTGCAGTGGGCTTCTGAGTAAATGTTGCTTCTCTGTAGATGTAGGGGAAACCAATAATTTGGATCTACAGTATATACAATAAATAAACTATCAACCTTAAAACTGATGGGACCAGATAGTTTATACCTGCTGTAGAATAGTTCAAGTATGACAATTTAATACTATGGTCAAACATGTTCTCTTTGCCAAATCCCTTTATCCATTAAGCGTTTTTATTTGTGCTGCTCTCTATCAGATTCAGCTCATTATCGTGGGGCAAGAGCCAGTGACAGTTCATTAACCTCTTATGGGTTTCCATCCCAATTACAAGCTCCTCTGTGTGTCTCTAGAGGAACAATCTTTCACCCGTCTGAAGTCCTGACACGCTTTCCTTTATCACATTAAATGCATGAGACGTGATTCTCATATAGGATGCTCACAGACCTTCTCTATGGCTAGAGCTATACAATCTGATTGGCTGTTTTTATGCAATGTTTTGGATTTTGAAGATCAGCACTAATGTCTCTTCACTGCAGCAAACCAGACATAGTGTGAATGGGGCCAAACTGCTGCTAACGCCTCTCTATTTCTTCTCCAGCTGATCCTCTGGTGTAGGAATCATCTCAAAGCTCCTGACCGACCGAGCGGAGCACGACAGGACCGCGAACACTACGCCTCCGACCCGCACCCTAGAAAACCCATTCGTCCTGCTGCACTGCCCCTGCATCAACTCTCCTTCAGTGTGTCTGCACATGCGTTGATGAATATATCTAAATATAATAAACGATTATATATCTCATGCATGTGTAAGTAATGTTTGTTTTTATTACATTTCACATGCAGTGTTTTAATTTAGTTTGTTTGTTTTTGGTCAGCTGGATGGAATGAAATCAACTTATTGGGTGAATTTCACAAAACCTGTTATGTTTGCCTTGTATTTCATGTCAAAACAAATAATGTTGTACTTAATTGTCAACTAAATTCAAAGCTTAATTTCTAAAAAGCGGCTTAATTTACATTTGCATTAGTTTAGTGCGAACTGGTTGTGCATAGTTCAAATTGTGGCCATACACGCACAGTAAATGATCGTTAAAAATCTCTTTAGTTTAAGGCGATATCTTAAGATGGTGACATGAGCTGGATGCTCCTTCGTGAGATTTGCTTCATGGATCAGGCCAAGTTTTGGTGTAATTGTTTGAAATGCTCATCTGATGAAAGCCTGTTTGTATAAGGTTTGCTGCTCACTGATTCAGAGACGGTTTATTGTAAATGCAGTTCATATTCTAATAAGCAACAGAATGACTCCATGTTTGACTATTAGTATTGATGAGCTGGTTATATTTGCTGGCAATAACCACAGCTGCTGCTTTCCTTCAGAAAATGAACGGGTAACCAGACCAATGCTGCTCTGTGGCTTGCTAATATTTTCCATCCACCTTCCGATATGACTGACCAAAACAACAGCACTACTGTTATGAGTGCTGGTATCACAAATACTGCTGCTGCAATACGTCTCTGTATGAGTATATGTTCTGTAATTACAGGAATATTGCAGTATTTTTTAATAAGGAACATATATTTACTTGTATCTGATCATAGATCCAGATAGATATTTGCATTTCTCCATCACCATTTCTTTTCAGCCGGTTATAGAACAAAAATAAACCAATTTATGTCTGTTAAAAATTAAATGTATTTTCTATTTCTTACAGTCCTTGTAATTATTTTATCTAATGTAGATAATTATGCGTTCACTGGCCTTGTCGTTCCATATTTCAAATGTTACTGGAAAATCACTAAACTATTGCGTTTTTCTTTTTACAATGTTTAAAAATACTGACTTGGTAATGCTGTGTGGTAAACTACATTAGAAGTATAGTACCAGACGTACTGTGATGGGATTGAAGAGAGAAAATATGATTACATGCAGTAATCAGACAAATTTAATCCTGACATTTTTGGCTGCAAAATGGACCTATTTCCTAAAAATGACCCAAATACCCAAATCTGTCTTTTCTCAGTTTCTCATTTCTGCCAAACTGCCTCGCGAAGTAAATAAACACCTTAATGGAAAAAAAGAGAGATGGGGGGGAAAAATCCTTTAGAAATGAGAAGAATTGAGTGCCCTTAAAATACATTCAAATGTATTCCCTTGGCGCAGCAATCCCAAACCTGTTTCTTTATCATCTCCAGACACCCAGAGACTAGTAACGAGACACGAGCTGTCATCGTTAAAGCATTATGAATACACTCATGTTCACTCAGCAGTGTACAACTTCATTTACTCCGCAGACAGCATCAGTGTTGGGAAGGTTACAGATGACATGTACCCTATTTAAAAATGTAATAAGTAGTTTAACCTCTTCAATTACTTTATTAAAAGTAATGTAACTGATTACATTTGATTGCTTTTTTATTAATTTTCTAAATTTATAATAATTTTTTTTTAAATTATTAATCATTTTGAAACATTTAAAGCAGGCAAGTTTAACATTACAGTAGTTATTATGAACACTGATTACTGTCAGACTTTTAAATCCATCTTCACATGAATTAAGATTATAATAATGTAATTTTACTTTAAGATCGATTTGAGGTTAAATACAGATTTAAAATCATAAGATATAGTTTAACAATAGCTATGATATTGTTTTGCAACCAAATCTTTGAATAACTATGACAGGAAACACTTAAAAAAATGTTAAAAAAAGCATATACATAAACCCAAATAGTTAAAAAATGAAGCATATACACAAACCCATCAAATAAGGAAGCATATGTGCCTGTTCTATGTCCTAAAAACAGTTGTGTGTGTGGTGCGTGTGTGGGTGTGTGCGTGCGTGCGTGTGTGTGTGTGGTGTGTGCTACGTGTGTGCGTGCGTGCGTGCGTGCATGGTGTGTGTGTGTTGCTTGTGTGTGTGCGTGTGTGTGGTAGTGTGTGCGTGTGTGTGTGTGTGTGTGTGTGTGTGTGTGTGTGTGTTGTGTGTGTGTGTGTGTGTGTGTGTGTGTGTGTGTGTGGCGTGTGTGTGTGTGTGTGTGTGTGCGTGTGTGCGCGTGCGTGTGTGTTGTGTGTGTGTCGTGTGTGTGTGTGTGTTGTGTGTGTGGTGTGTGGTTGCTTAAATATTCAGTGTGTGTGGTGTGTGTGTGAGTGTGTGTGTGTGTGTTGTTGTGTGTGTTGTTGTGTGTGTGTGTGTGTGTGTTGCGTGGTGTGTGCGTGTGTGCTTACGTGTGTGTTTGTGTGTGTGTGGTGTGTGTGTGTGTTGTGTGTGCGTGTGTGGATCCCCTTTGTAATCATTAACATTTTCATAAGTAACTGTAATTTAATTACACATTTTTTTCTAATGTTTTACAGATACATTTATTTTGGGTTACACTTTGTTTAAGGTGTCCTTGTTACAGTGTAATTATTAATTTAGGCATTTAGTCAAATTAATTAACTAGCCTACATGTACTTACTAAAGGCTTAGGGTTATTTGCATGTATTTATGCATAATTTATTGTTATTACAATAATAGCAAAGTACATGTTAGTAAAAGTGTGACCTTATTTTGTATTCCGTGTATAGTAAACTAAGATTGCATCATTGATCAGCGATGTGCTTCTTTCCAGGCTCCACAGAATCAAAACAACAATTCTGAATGGAAATGAAAGAGCTGTGAATGTGGAGCATGGGTTGAGTGATTGTCTGCAAGCAAGCAGCAGTCAAACTATCTGCCCACATCAGTAAAACTCAGATCAGATTATTTCTGCACGCTTCCCTGCGTGTCACATGCCACTCGCCCTCTGAGCCAAAGCAGACAGACAGGAAGTAGCTCGGCTCACCTTCCTCTCTCTCTGCGCGAGGAGGGTGTGTTTATACAGACCTGAGATGGAATAACGGGGGGGGGGGGGGGGATGATCATGCCACAGCCGTCATTGCCTGAAAGAAGAAGAAGAAAAACTTGACCGCATTTCCAGTAGTGTTACATCACAATCATGACCCCTCATCTTCTTATGACACCAGATAGGCAGATTTCTTCTCAAAAGATCAAAAATAAGGCGCAGGTCTCTTCTGGTGGTCGTCAGTGACAGAGAACAAACAACTAACCTTATAATCATGCATTAGGATAGCAGAATAATAGGCGTATGATCTTTCAGAAGGGAAGTACGGCTCTGTATCTGTTGTTGATGGCACAGGCTGTGTCCAGGATAAATCAGGTTTGAATGATTTAAAGTTAGTATCTAAAACTCTTCACAAGTATGAAAGTTACCCATAATTCAGTAGTGTGTGTGTGTGTGTGTGTGTGTGTGTGTGTGTGTCATCTACAAGTTTTCTCGTTAGTGTGTAATTTATACATGTTCATCCATTTCCTAAAAAAACACCTGGCAAACTGCCTTTACAGCAAATCCAGTGTGTGCATCACACAAAATCATATGAATCAATAATCTGTCCATTGATGAATGGTTTGTTATGATAGGACAATATTTGGCCGCTGAGATACAACTATTTGAAAATCTGGAATCTGAGGGTGCCAAAAAAATCTAAATATTGAGAAAATCATCTTTAAAGTTGTCAAATTAAGTCATTAGCAATACATATTACTAATCAAAAATTAAGTTTTGATATATTTATGGTAAGAAAATGTACAAAGTATCTTCATGAACATGATCTTTACTTTATATCCTAATGATTTTTGGCATAAAATAATTTTGAACCATACAATGTATTGTTGGCTATTGCTGCAGATTATGTATGATTTCTGACTGGTTCTGTGGTCCAGGGTCACACGCTTCAGTTATGTATAGAAAGGTCAGTGAGTTTACGCGTGTGTGTGAGATACAAGTGTTCTCTTGTCCTTAGCTGGTCAGTTAAGTGTTCAACATCTTCTAGAAACATTTGAATTAGACATACATGTCCTGAACATATTCAAATAAATGACACTATTATGAACTAAAAAGCAGTGTTTTCTCTCACAGACTGCTGGATATTATACAGTGGCCTTTATGTGGCATCTGTAACTTATAGCCTATATTTTGTCACTTTAATATTTTTGTTTCATTTGTATAGTCTTTTGTCAGCTGAGACTGACCGCGGTTATTTAAGAGCTTGTAATAAGATTATGGCACAAAAATTGTCTGTTTTGCGTTTCTCTCTCTCTCCCTCCCCTCCCCTATCTCTCTCCTCTCACTCCCTTCCCCCCCTCTATCTCTCTCTCCCCCCATCTATCCATCTCTCTCTCTCTCATCCATCTCTCTCTCTCTCTCTCTCTCTCCCTCCCCCCATCTCTCTCTCTCCCTCCCCTCCCCATCTATCTCTCTCTCTCCGCTCCTCTCTCTCCCCACCCCTCTATCCTCTCTCTCTCCCTCTCTCTCTCTCTTTCTCCCTCTCTCTCTCTCCCTCCCCCCTCTATCTCTATCTCTCTCCTCCCTCACTCTCTCTCTCCTCTCCTCCCTCTATCTCTCTCTCCCACCCATCTATCTCTCTCACTCCTCTCTCTCTCCATCTCTCTCTCTCTCTCTCTCTCTCCCTCCCCCATCTCTCTCTCTCCCTCCCCCCATCATCTCTCTCCTCTCTCCTTCCCTCTCTCTTCCCCCCCCTCTATCTCAATCTCTTCCCTCTCTCTCTCTCTTTCTCCCTCTCTCTCTCTCCCTCCCCCCTCTTATCTCCTATCTCTCTCTCTCCCACTCTCTCTCACTCTCTTCTTCCTCCCTCTCTCTCTCCCTCCCCCCCTCTAACTCTCTCTCCCCTCCTCTATCTCTCTCTCCCTCTCTCTCTCTCCTCCCCCCCCCGCTTCTCTCTCCCCCCCCCCTCTCTCTCTCTCTCTCTCTCTCTCTCTCCCCCCATCTATCTCTCTCCTCTCCCCATCTATCTCTCACTCTCTCTCTCTCCTCTCCCTCCTCTCTCCCTCCCCCTCTCTCCCTCTCTCTCCCCCCCCCCTCTATCTCACTCTCGCTCTCTCTCTCTCTCTTCCTCCCTCTCTAGCTCTCTCCCTCCCCCCTCTATCTCTCTCTCTCTCTCTCTTCTCTCCCTCCCTCTCTCTACTCCCTCCCCCCCTCTCTCTCCCTCCCCCCTCTATCAAGTTTCAATTCAATTCATATTGCTTTATTAGCATGACTACATAGTACATATTGCAAAGCATTGTACATATCGAATACCAATTCAAACAATAATACATATAACCATACCTCCATTCAATAAACAAAACAAAACAAAATACATGTAAAATACATCCATAAATATATTTATATATACATTATTGGTACTACTAATGCAGATGTGTTCACTCTTTACTTCTTAGTTTGTGGCATTTATAAATATGATGTGCTACCAAAGAGGAAGCAGGTCCTTCAGCAAGTAATATTCTTAATTTCTCATGTTCCTGGAGTGACTGGAACTCAGGGATAATCTGCTGTATTTGACTGTACAGTGCGTCTCTTAAGGACGTGTATTTGTCACAGTGGAGGAGGAAGTGTTCCTCCGTCTCAACTGATCCAGATCTACATTCGTTACAGAATCGCTCTTCTTTAGGTAACCAGGTCTTTTTATGTCGTCCTCTTTCTATGGCCAGCTGGTGGTCACTCAGTCTGTATTTCGTCAGTAAATGTCTGTGAGTTATATTCCTGACTGAGACCAGACTGTACTCTCTGTTGAGTTTCAGATAACATTGGAGACGACTTTGGTCTTTGGTTTGTTCTTTCCAATGCTGTATGTATGTCTCCTTCTCTTCATTCATCATTTCTTTGATTCTTCCAGGTTTTTCAAGGTTGGTGATATTGAATGCTTTGTTAGTCAGATCTGACACCATTACACAAAGATTACTTTTTTGGGCACTCATTATTTGAGTCTTTAGTGCTTTAAAATGAAGAGAATCTTCAGAACTTGAGTTAAGTGGATCCAGAACTTTAAAACTCTTTTTTTAATGACTAGGTTTAGGGGTAGACAGCCTAACTCCGCTCTGCAGGCGTTATTGGGTGTGTTTCTGTGCACGTGATTCTACAATCTCTCTCTCTCTCTCTCTCTCTCTCTCTCTTCTCTCTCTCTCTCGCTCTCTCTCTCGCTCTCTCTCTATCTCTCTCTCGCTCTCTCTCTCTCTCTCTGTCTCTCTGGTTTTGGGGTAGACGGCCTAACTCCGCTCTGCAGGCGTTATTGGGTGTGTTTCTGTGCACGTGAAGGATGCTTCTGCAGAACTCTACATGCAGAGCTTCTAAAGGCTGTTTGTGCCAATCTCTCTCTCTCTCTCTCTCTCTCTCTCGCTCTCTCTCTCGCTCTCTCTCTATCTCTCTCTCGCTCTCTCTCTCTCTCTCTGTCTCTCTGGGTTTAGGGGTAGACGGCCTAACTTCCGCTCTGCAGGCGTTATTGGGTGTGTTTCTGTGCACGTGAAGGATGCTTCTGCAGAACTCTACATGCAGAGCTTCTAAAGGCTGTTTGTGCCAATCTCTCTCTCTCGCTCTCTCTCTCTCTCTCTCTCTCTCTCGCTCTCTCTCTCGCTCTCTCTCTCTCTCTCTCTCTCTCTCTCTCTCTCTCTCTGTCTCTCTAGGTTTAGGGGTAGACGGCCTAACTCCGCTCTGCAGGCGTTATTGGGTGTGTTTCTGTGCACGTGAAGGATGCTTCTGCAGAACTCTACATGCAGAGCTTCTAAAGGGTGTTTGTGCCAATCTCTCTCTCTCTCGCTCTGTCTCTCTCTCGCTCTCGCTCTCTCTCTCTCTCTCTCTCTCTCTCTCTCTCTCTCTCTCTCGCTCTCTCTCTCGCTCTCTCTCTCTCTCTGTCTCTCTAGGTTTAGGGGTAGACGGCCTAACTCCGCTCTGCAGGCGTTATTGGGTGTGTTTCTGTGCACATGAAGGATGCTTCTGCAGAACTCTACATGCAGAGCTTCTAAAGGGTGTTTGTGCCAATCTTTATGGCTGTAGTTACTCGTTGGACCCCAGATCTCGCTTCCATACAGGGCAATAGGCAGTATGACACTATCAAAAATCTTTGTCCAGATTCTGATGGGGATGTCTATTTTGAATAATTTTGTTCGTATGGCGTGCAGTGCCCTGCGGGCTTTTACAAGTAATGCTTTTATTGCCAAATTGAAATTTCCAGTGGGAGTTAACACCAGACCAAGATAATTATACTGTAAAGCATGTTGAAGTGTGGTGTTGTTTAAAGTAAATATATGTTTATGTTCTAGATTTCTGTTTTTTTTCTGAAATATCATAATCTTAGTTTTTGGGATGTTGACTTCTAAGTTCCAATCGTGGCAGTATTTAGTTAAAATGTTAAGGTTGTTCTGGAGACCTTCTGGTGTTTTAGATAGAATTATTAAGTCGTCTGCATACAGTAAGTATTTGACTTCTGTGTGTAATAATTGTAGTCCTGGACTGTCTGATTGGTCCAGTAGATCTGCCAATTCATTTATATATATGTTAAATAAAGTCGGGCTGAGGCAGCAGCCCTGTCTCACACCTCGCTCTTGAGAAAAATAGTCTGTCCTTTGCTGTCCAATTTTAACTGCACATTTATTTTGGTTATACATGTTTTTAATTAAGTCATATTTTTACCCCTATGCCACTTTGAATGATTTTATAAAACAATCCATTATGCCAAATGGAGTCAAAAGCCTTCTTGAAATCTATGAAGCATGCAAATATTTTCCCCTCTTTCTTTAGGTGTACATGTTCATTTATTAATGTGTGTAGTGTGTGAATATGGTCAGTGGTTCGATGTTTAGGTAGGAAGCCAATTTGAGATTTGCTGATGACATTGTGCTGCTCTAAGAAAGATGAAATCCGAGAATTTATTATTGAGCAAAATACTTTTGCCAAATTACTGGTTACACATATCCCTCTGTAGTTATTAGGATCTGTTTTGTCTCCACTTTTAAAGATAGGAGAGATGAGTCCTGTGTTCCAGACCTCAGGAAAAACACCTGAACTCAAAGTCAGATTGAAAAGTTTGAGTAAAGCAATCTGAAGTTCAGGAGAGCTGTTTTTAAGCATCTCGTTTTTTATGTTGTCAGGGCCACAGGATTTATTACATTTGAGGGATTTCAGTTTTCCATTAAGTTCTTCTAGGGTTATTGGATAATCTAGGGGATTTTGGTTGTTTTTGATACATGATTCAAGAGCATTCAATTTTTCAATGACTTTTAACTGGTTGGGATTATTCAGAGGGTCAGTTTGATGTGTATAGAGCTTCTCAAAATAATCTTTCCAAATCTGACCATCTTGTATGGCTAGTTCTTGTGGCTTTGTATTGTTTAGACTGTTCCACGTGCTCCAGAACTGACCCTGATCAATGGTGTCTTCCATCTTCTGAAGCGTGTTGTTATAATAATCTAATTTCTTCTGTCTCAGGGTGTTTTTGTATTGTTTCAGAAGTTCTGAGTGCTTTAAGCGTAATTCTGAGTTGACTGGATCTTTGTGTTTTTGATTTGAAAGTAATCGTAGCTCTTGTCTTATTCTTTTACAGTCATGGTCAAACCACTATCTCTCTCTCTCTCTCTCTCTCTCTCTCTCTCTCTCTCTCTCTCTGAGTGCATGCTGGGAGTGAGTGGGCGGAGTTGGCGTGCGTGAGTTGGAGTGGTTTCCACAGTGCGAGTGAGTTTTCTATCTTTTTTCTATCTTTTGTGGCTTTGTTGTTAAGTAAATAGAAAAAAGGGGGGTGCGTGTGAGGAGCGTCGTCGGTCAGTGTGTACTGATCGTTATGGCGGCGCCTCAGCGCGCAAGTTTGGAAAGTTTAACGCGCCGGCATGGCATCAGGGTTATGCCAGCGGAGCGTTGTTCAGTTGAGGACTGTGTCCTCGCTGTTGCTGATGTCATTGGTCATGATTGCATTCTGTCTGCGTCTAGAATGAATAGCGCAATAGTGATGTTTTTGAGCAATATTGACAAAGTAAATAAAGTAGTAGAGACCGGTATTACTGTGAATGACTCTCTTACTCCAGTCATGCCTTTAGTACAACCTGCTAAACGAATAGTATTGTCAAATGTTCCGCCGTTTATTAAGGATGAGGTGATTGAGAGAGAATTGTCTAGACACGGAAAGTTTGTGTCAAAAATAAGGAAAATGTCACTCGGTTGTAAATTGCCTCAGTTGAAGCATGTTGTATCATTTAGGAGGCAGGTGCATATGATTCTAAACAATCAAAACGAAGAGCTAAACTTGTCTATGAAATTTAGGATTGAGGATTTCGATTATGTTATTTTTGTTACCTCAGAGTCCATGAAATGTTTCATTTGTGGACAGGAGGGCCACGTGATACGGACATGCCCTGAGAAGAGTGCAGATCAGAATCGCGATGCAGGTGAAGTGCTTGTCAATACAGATCAAGCACAAACGAGTGACAACATATCTTGTGTTGATAAAGATGGACCTGGTGATTGTGGAAATAATAAAAATGAGAGTGTGCCACGGGCCACTAATGAAGGGATGCATGAAGGTGGTGTTTCTGAGGTTAGTGAGCAGGCCATATTGGGTGATGCTTTGGTTGTTGACATGTTAGAAGATCAAAGTTTATTTAAAACACCAACACTGAAAAGGAAAACTAAGGGCAAAGGAAAAGATGGAAGGGTTAGCAAAAAAGCGACTGGAATAGCTGCTGGTGATGCAAGGGAGTTGGACTCAGAGTTAAGTAATGTGGAGGAGTCTGCTGTGGACAGTGATTGTGAGTCGTCAGACTCCGTGAGTTCAGCTTCACAGAAACGATCTGTCCGCAGCGCTTACACATTGGACAAAATTAAAAAGTTTCTTCAGACAACGAAAGGCATGAAAGGTGTGGTTGCAGAGGATTACTTCCCAGATCGTGAGTTGTTTATAAATTCAGCCAGGGCTTTAATGAAAGACGGTGGAGCCTTTACTGAACAAGAAGTTTTTAGGCTGAAGAAAATTGTCCAAAAGTTAAAATTAAATTTGTTGAATGATGAATTCGAATCAGTCTAGCTTTTTTTCTCTTTTATTTAATTGTTTGTTTTTAGTGTGCTTAATTAACTTTTTTATGAGTAGGATAGGGTTGGGCACACTTAATTTAAATGGTGCACGAGATAGCAGGAAAAGAGCAATGCTTTATGATTTGATTAAGCAAAAGAAAATTGATGTAATGCTGGTCCAGGAAACTCATAGTGATGTTTTCAATGAGAATGACTGGTTAATGGAATGGGATGGGTTGGCTGTTTTAAGCCACAAAAATCACTGCAGCGGAGGCTTAGCTGTACTTTAAAAAAAAGCTTTATACCTATATCATATGATGTAGAACATGTTGTTGAGGGACATCTAATGAAAATAACAGCAAAGTTTGAAAACATGATTTTAGTCTTTATAAATGTGTATGCTCCTGTTCTTGGTCCTGAAAGAGTAGTTTTTTTTGAAAAATTAAGCAATATTCTGTCAAGTTGCAAAGAAGAGGAATTCGTATTTATTGGAGGGGACTTTAATTGTACAGCAAATGATACAATGGACAGGAATCATAAAGAGCCACATCTAGCGTCTCAACATGCTATAAGAAAGCTCATAACAGAACATGATTTATGTGATGTATGGAGGACTTTATATAAGGAACAAAGGCAGTACACATGGGCTCAAACAAGAGAGAACGGTATTTCCATGGCTAGATTGGATAGGTTTTATTGTTTTAAATACCACTCTAGTGTTATTAAGACATGTGCGATTTTGCCTAGTGGTTTTTCTGATCACAGTCTAATAATTTGTAGTGTCTTTATTGCTAACATAAAGTCTAAGAGTGCTTACTGGCACTTTAATTCCTCGTTGCTACAAGATAATTTTTTTAAGGATGTTTTTCATTTTTTTTGGAAGCAGTTTAGTTCTAGGAAAAAAGATTTTAGTTCCTTACAGCAATGGTGGGATCATGGGAAAAAAGAGATACAGCAACTGTGCCGTCAGTACACTCTTAACGTATCCAAGGACATCTCCCAATCAATGAGAACGCTAGAGATTGAGATAGTGGAACTCCAGAATTTGGTAGAGTCCACAGGAAATAGGGGATTTATTGAACTCCTCAAAGCTAAAAGAAGGGAACTAAATAACCTGTTAGGCATCAGAGCACAGGGAGCTTTGATACGCTCACGTTTTCAGAGTGCAGTAGAGATGGATGGCCCAACTAAATTTTTTTTCGGTTTGGAAAAAAAGAATGGTCAAAGCAGACTTATACATTCGTTATACTCATTGGACGGCACAGAAATTGTGGAGCCTAAAGAAATTAGGAAAAGAGCTGTAATCTTTTATTCTGAGCTTTACAGGAGTGAAAATACAGAGGCGGATGAGCTGGCCAACTCTTTTTATTTGGGTTTGCCCAAAGTATCGGATGAGAGCAACTCTTTGCTCGAGAAGCCGCTTTCAGCATCGGAGCTGCATGTTGCTCTGCGGAGCATGGATTGCGGTAAGGCTCCTGGAATCGATGGTCTGCCAATTGAGTTTTATAAAACATTTTGGTCAGTGCTGGGTGGAGATCTGCTGTCTGTGCTCAACGATAGTCTGGCCGGAGGGCTGTTACCTTTGAGCTGCAGGAGGGCAGTCATTACCCTGTTACCCAAAAAAGGTGACTTAAAAGAAATAAAGAACTGGCGCCCTGTTTCACTTTTGTGCTCGGATTTAAAGCTCTTCTCTAAAGCTTTGGCCATTAGGTTGAGGGAGGTGGTTGGGCAGGTTATTCATCGGGATCAAACTTACTGTGTGCCTAACAGGTCTATTTTTGATAATGTTTATCTAATTCGGGATATCCTGGAGGTCTCTAGGCTATTGGATATAGATACTGGTCTCATTTCTTTGGACCAGGAAAAGGCTTTTGACCGGGTTGAGCACGGCTATCTCTGGCGTACGCTGGAGGAGTTTGGTCTCAGCTCTGGCTTTATTGCCATGATTAGGGTTTTGTACCAGGACGTTGAGAGCGTATTGAAAATAAATGGTGGTCTGAGTGCTCCTTTTAAAATCCTTAGAGGTATTAGACAAGGTTGTGCTCTATCTGGAATGTTGTATGCTCTTGCCATTGAACCTTTATTGGTTAAGATCAGAGAAAGCATTGAAGGTTGGACCATACCGTGCTCTGGAGCAAATTTTAAGTTGTCTGCATATGCAGATGATATTATTGTTCTGGTTAAAGGGCAAAGAGATGTTGATCTTCTTAAAGAAATTCTTAATAATTTTGGTATAATCTCCTCTGCCAAGGTTAATTGGTCAAAAAGTGAAGCTATAGCAGGTGGTAAATGGTCTCATGGCCTTCCTGAACTACCAGGCGGTTTGTTCTGGAAAAGGGATGGGCTAAAATATCTAGGAGTATATGTTGGCAACGATTTAATGTTAAGTAAAAATTGGGAAGGTGTTCTAGAAAAAGTAAAAGGGCGGCTGCAAAAATGGAAATGGCTTTTACCAAAAATGTCTTTTAGAGGGAGGGTTATAATAATTAATAATTTGGTGGCTTCAGTTTTGTGGCATCGTTTGGCCTGCGTTGACCCTCCAAATGGACTTTTGAGTAAGATTCAAGCCATTCTAGTGGACTTTTTTTGGAGTACCTTTCATTGGATACCTCAGAGTGTACTTTTTCTACCCAGAGAGGAAGGAGGACAAGGACTTATTCATCTTCCAAGCAGGGGGGCAGCATTTCGACTTATTTTCATTCAAAGGTACCTCACAGGACCTAAGAATCTAGTCTGGAGAAAGGTGGCGGACGTTATCTTTAATCAAGCTGGAAGACTGGGTTTGAACTCTGCTTTGTTTTTGATGGACTCAAGCAAGCTGCAGTGCAGTGGACTTACTACATTTTATAAGGGACTTTTCAAAGTTTGGAACTTACTTGAAAAACGAAGGTTGGAGGTGACTTCTTCATTGTATTGGCTTTTGGAAGAACCTCTTGTACATGGTGCTCGTTTTGATGTTACTTGTGAAGTTACACCTGGACTACTTCATTGTTTAGTTCACACTAAGACATTAAAACTGCATAATTTGTTGGATGCTGCTGGTCCTGGTTTAAACAATGCTCAGTCCTTGGCCTCACATTTAGGTGTGCGGTCGGTACGGCAAGTAGAAAAAGTTCTGGACATTTTTAAACAGAAACTCACAGAGGAAGAAAATAATTTGTTACATGACTTTTATAATGGGAAATTGGCTCCTAATAATACAGATCCCTTTCCAAGTATTTGTTTTAGTCCCAATCTTAAAGGACTGTCTGGACCTCTTCTGGACCTGAAGGGGCTAGAAGACTTAAGTTTGCAGGATGTTCAAAGTAAAGTTTTATATAAATGCATTGTAAAAGTTTTAAATAAGGCAACTTTAAAAGAACGAAGTGATACAGTGTGGAGAGAGAAATTGGGACTAGATGATGAAGTTAAACCTGTTTGGATGGTTTTATATAAACCACCAATTGAAAAACGTACAGGTGATATTCAGTGGAGAGTTTTACATGGTGCAGTTGCTGTAAATGCTTTTGTGAGTGTTATAAATCCCAATATATCAAGTGATTGTCCTTTTTGTAAAATGAGGGAGACAATTTTTCATTGTTTTTTAGAATGCTCAAGGTTATGTGATTTGTTTTGTTTTCTTGATGTTCTTTTTGTGAAGTTTGGGGAGTCTTTTTCTTCTGAAATTTTTATTCTTGGCCCTAAGTACAGTGTGGTGCAAAGAATAAAAAGTCAATTGTTGAATTTTTTAATTGGACAAGCTAAACTTGCTGTTTATATAAGCAGGAAAAACAAAATAGAAGGCGGAGAAGGACAACATGTGGTAATAGTTTTTAAAAACCTGGTAAAATCAAGGGTTATGCTTGATTTTAAGGTCTATAAAATGATGAATGATTTAGAAAGTTTTTTGTATAAATGGTGTTTTAAAGGAGCTATTTGTTCAGTTGTAGAAGAAATGTTGACCTTTACTACTATGTTACAATAAGCTTTGGTCTTTTGCACACCTTTTGTTTTTGAGTTTTGTAAATGTGTTTTGTTGTTTAATGACTCTGTAATGATTGAATAAAGTGTGTTGAAAACTCTCTCTCTCTCTCAGACGGAGTTTGTCTTCTCTTCTATGGTGACAGAGAGACACACACTCTCACTCTCTCTCTCTCCCTCCCCCCTTTCTCTCTCTCTCTCTCTCTCTCACCCTTCCCCTCCCTCCCCTCTCTCTCTCTCTCTCTCTCTCTCTCTCTGTCTCACTCTTCTCTCAACTCGACATCTCTCACACACACATACACACACTCACACTCTCTCTCTCTCTTCTGTGTGTGTCTCTCTCTCAGAAGGAGTGTCATTTTTGTATGGTGACAGAGAGACACACACACTCTCTCTCTCCCTCCCCTCCCCCCTTTCTCTCTCTGTCTGTCTGTCTCTCTCTCTCTCTCTCTTCTCACACACACACACACACACACACACACACACACCACACACACACACACACAACACACACACACACACACACACACACACACACACACTCTCTCTCTCTCCTCTCACTCACACATACACACACACACTCTCTCTCTCTCTTCTCTCTCTCTCTCTCTCCTCTTCTCTCTCTCTCTCTCTCTCTCTCTCTCTCTCTCTCTCTCTTCTCCCCCCTCCAGCGGTCCCCATGAGGGACAAAATAAAAATACAAAATATTAAATGATGTTTATCTGAAAGTGTAACAATGCATGTGTGTGTGTGTGTGTGTGTGTGTACATCCATAGGGATCTGCTTTGCTTTTGTGTCAGAAAACTTCTGTTAAGTCTTTTTCATCTTTATTTTCACTTATTTTTTCCCATCTTTATTATTAATTAGCCTAATGATTAAATGTTACTCTCTTTATTGTATTGTATTGAACAGGCCTATTTTTAACCCTGGCTGTTTCATTTAATGCATAATATTACTCGTATATTTGCTCTAATTTGCACAGTACCTTTTTATTGTGCTGTAATAATAATAATGCACCTCGAAAATGATATGGTTTTCCACATGTAAGTTTTACTTATTTATTATTATTATGCAGTTATGTACATATTAATACGAACGTATACATCTCACAACAGTAATAGAAAAACAGAAAGAAAACAAAAACAAGTGCATGTACACAAATACATAAATAAAATAATTAGATCTGTCAGGGAAAAAAACTAAAACATTTAATTAACCAAATTAAAATGACATAATGCTTCATAGGTCTTTGTATCTTTTTGTTTCTAATATTGTGCAAAGTAGTACCACATGTACGCTTAAATGTAGGCTACACAAATATAAACATTTAAAATCTACGAAATAAAGAGAAAGAGTGGACGCTTAGCTACTAAACCGAGTGGAATGTGCTTAATCACATGCAATAACTGTTAATTGGCAGTATATGAAGCATGTGTCTGTAACTATTCAGTGAGGATCCAACTGTTCAAGAAGCGTGTGTGCGTGTTTGAGCGACGCTTGTGTACGCGCGCGCGGTGTGTGTGTGTGTCCCTGCAGCAGCAGCACTTCCGCTCTGAGACACACGCGCGTCCACGGACACACACCGACACAAAGAGAGGTACACAAACCTTACAATATACCTCCTATTTCTGTTATATTTCCCTCAGCGGGTGCGTTAGGGTGCCGTTGTTCTCGTCTGCACGCTAAAGCTCCGAAACATTTCTCCGTCGACGGTAAATGAAGACAACAACTGCGAGCCTACAGAGCTGACGACACATTTACCGTGTTTTTACCACATCCCTTCACCGCGTTTGTGGGATGGAGTGAAGTTCGAGTTTGTTGAACGCGACGTCGAGGCGTGTTTGTGCTCGGCTTAATCTCTGGTCATTGATCGCTTGCGAACGGATTCGGTTCGATCGGGATCGACGTTACTTTTGTGTAACGAGATGGTTTCACGGTTATTTCACGGTTAATCACACGCTGTGTTGTTGATCTGGAGTTTAAAAGGTTAAATACATCGCTTGATACATCGTTGCAGCCTTTACGGTGTTACGTGCGTGCGTCGATATGTTACGTGTTTCACATCAGTTGTGTGTGTGTGTGTGTGTGTGTTTCTCTCATAGATCGGGATGTCGGATGAGGACTCGCGTGCCAGCTCTAGTTCATCCTCTTCCTCCTCTTCCTCCACCCTTCAGCTGCAGGAGAAAGACACACCTGGGAAAAAGAGAGACAACAAAGCCAACATGAGCAAGACCTCCAAACTCCTCTCCACCAGCGCCAAGAGGTGAGGAGACACCGGTTCCCAAAAGCAGCGTAGACCCATTGAAACCAATGGAGCTATGATCAACTTAAGCCCTATTTGCATGGGATTAGAATTATCTGGGGACCTTGTGTGATTTTCAAATTAACCCCCCACATCTGAATTTCATGTGGTGCATTCTCACGGGATAAGCGAAGCCTGTGATTTTACCCGAATTTATCTCCCGTATACAATGTCAAGGCTTCAATGGTCCGGTTAGATGGATAAAAAAAAAGAAGAGACTAATATGATTTTGTGTCTGATTTACATTTCACCAGGTTAAAATAATACCTCAAGCCTTTATGCTTGCTTTATTTGTAACAAATTAACCTCGGAAACCTTTTAAGCTTTCTCTTTCTGCAAATTGTATGGTATAGCGATATTATGACGGCACCCAAAATATTATCAAAACACTCCATTCTTTGTGAAAGATGGACATAAAGGCACACGGCAAACAAAAACCTCGAAAAATGAAATACGACCCCGCCAAATATCACAGAGATGCCGATTCGCACAGGACTAATATTATCGCAGGACCTCGGTGTTCGGCGAAATATGACCGGTCATTTGCGGGGGGAATTTTTGCTTTACAAATTACACACATGGCGGGATTAAGATCACAGACGACCTTCGCAATTATTACAAATGACTGGAGGTCACCAGGTAATACTAATCCCGTGCGAATAGGGCCGAGGCAGAGCCCAGTTAGTCCACCAGCGGTTTATACAAAGAAACTGGATTCAGACAGAATTCAATGGCACTGAAGCAGTTCTGAAATGATTTAGCGAGACTTAAAGATAAGCAGTATTTTGTTTTTCAGTGTTGTTTTAAATTGGTTTGGTCTGTCACTGACGACCATCAGACAAGGACATTTCAATTTTTGGGGGTGGCGTGGTGGTTAATGTAGGATGGATTTTTGTTTTTGGTAAAAAGAAAAAAAACAACGTACAAGGTCATAGCTTAATGTACAATCCACTTGAACTATTTGCAAAGAAAAAATCACACTTAATCGTATGCCTAATATTTTGAAAACCGCTCTGGTAATGTTTCTTGTCACATTCAATCAATTACATGCATTTATGCAATTAGCAGACGCTTTTATCCAAAGTGACTACAGGCTATACATTTGTTATCAGTACATGTGTTCCCTGGGAATCGAACCCACAACCTTTTGCACTGCTAACGCAATGCTCTACCACTGAGCCACAGGAACATGATTTACTTTAAAGCCTATATATTTTTGAATTAAGAAATTTGGGTTTAAAAAAACAAACCTGAGTAGTTTGCTTCACCGGATATTACTGCTGGTCGTTTAAGATTTCCATTGTAAATAGTTGACCTATTAAATGTTTTGCTACCTACTTCACACGTTTTCATTGTTAAAATGAAAGCGTCGCACTGGAATTCATGCTCTGCTTCTGTAAACAGTAAAGCCGTTGATTTGATTGGCCATCTCAGTCATTTTGACATCGCCAGGAGGCCAAACTAAAAAAAATAAACGTTTAAAATGTTTTGTCATCCTAACAACATGGAGTGCAGTACAGCATGCAGCCTAAAGAATATAAGTACTGAGGGGAACAATGTGGCCTTATCTTATAATTGGTGTTTGCTAGCCTGCCATCAGATGGCATTTACCCTCATCAACCACAGAACCACACACACAGGATTGTGGGATACCCTGCATTCGAAAACTGCCCAAATGAAGGCATGTTAGTAAGCAGGTTGGTGCATTTGTAAACGCCTTCATGGCATGCTGTTATCTTGTCAGACAGGTTTTTTTTAGGTTTCGGACAGAAGCTTTCACTGTGAAAGAGCTGAAGATCAAGATCAAATACTAGATTAATTTGGTACCTAGAAATGCTGTTTAGGTAAGCATCTTGCCAGGTTTTGAGACGGCTGTTATTTGATTTCACAGTACTTTATCTAGATGTATTTGGATGTCAGAGTTCAGAGATGTTCATGGGAATCATGTCTTTCTTTCAGGATTCAGAAAGAGCTGGCTGACATCATGTTGGACCCGCCACCAAACTGCAGGTGAGGAGATGCTTCAGAGCTCTTTGAGATTCTTTGGTTGCATTAGTGGGTCTTAGTGTTTGGATGTTAAAGAAACAAACTGCATGTGGGATCTGCTGCCTTAAGCAAAAATGTGCTGTCACATTAGCAATTTAGGTGTGATCTGCAGACAAAAGTCAATAGTGTAGCTAAGAATGAAGCACATCTCATACAAAGGTCAATTTCAAACCAAGCATCTTTCTGTTGGTGTTTGTGTGACCAACACAGTGTTCATTTTGGCAGGCGTTTTTGATTTAGACTTTACCTCGAGACGAAAATGCTTAATAGTCTTAGTCACATTTTAGTCATTTGAGTCTTTCCTAGTTTTAGTCGACGAAAAGTTTATTGCTTTTAGTCAAACTGCAGTTACCAACATTTATTTTGGGAGATATTTTATATAGTATTCAAACACAATTTGTCATTAATTCTTCTCACTTTAGACCAAATCTATTAACCTTATGAGACATTTGAATCAAGGATTGAATTAGGAAAAACTGGAATAAATTTCATTTTTTGGTAGAGATACAAATTTAACAAATGTTTTAGATAAAGTAGGTTTACTTTATATATATTTATATATATACTATATTATTATATATACTACACACACATACTACTAGGGATGCACCGAAAATTTCCAGCCGAAAATGTGCATTTTCTTTTTGTTTTTCGTCCGAAAGACTTTTATCACCGAAACAATACGGCCGAAATGTTGTGATGACGCAAACAGAAAACGCGACCTGCCACATCTGAGAGCAACATGTCTGCGGTGTGGACGTATTTCAGTATATCTGAGAAAGACCCACGGGACAGCGATTTGCAAAACATGTAATGCCAAATTTCAAGAGGGGTGCATCTGCAAGACTTTTCCACGTCGGGTGTAATTTATCACCTGAAATCCAAACATTTGCGATCGCTCGCTGAATATGAGAGGACGAAACGCGCACAGAAAAGGAAAACGCCTCCGAGCACGCCCACTCCGTCTGTGGCGGACGCTTTTTGAAAAGGCGAGGAAGTTTCCCAGTGACATATGGGCTATGGCAGTCTTTGTTTTGATACACTATATGTTGAAGGACTACAGAGAGAAAATACTGTTGTATCTTTAAGCAGTTTCACTTGTTCTGAATGCACTTTCTTGTAGTAGTCCTACAGAGAAAAATTTAAAATGCACTTGACCTAAATGCACTTTGTTTTTAAGGAGAACATTTAATTTTACAACCTTTCAGCAGGCAGCACATTATTATTTAATGTCACATGAGTGGGGTCAAGTTAAACATTTTAGTTTGATTTTTATTTTATACTGTGCATTGTTGCAATGTGCTAAATAAATATTTGCGTAGTTGTTTATTTTCTTTTGAAACTTTAATATTAATTTATGCAATTGCAATGCCTTGATTTTAGTAAAGTTAGTTCACAGTTAATAAATGCCAATGGTACTAATAATGGCATAATTTCTTTCGGTGTTTCGGTTTTGTTTTCGGCCTTGGTTTCCTCTTTTCGGATTCGGCCAAGGAATTTCGGTGCATCCCTAATATATACATTAGGAATGCTGTCCCTTTAAGACGGAAGGTATGCATGTAATACTGACACACATTAGGGCTGTCAAAAACATTTTGAATTCCGAATATTCGTCAAATATCAAATAAAAATACACTTTCGAATTCAAATCGCTGCATTTTAATTTTAGGTGTCCGTCAGGCAGCTTGGCACACAAAATGCGATGACGAGGTGTCGTTGCATTTTAATGCTTTTTTTTTTTTTAGCCTGTCCAGTTGAACCCACTCGATGCGGTGCTGCACATTCAAAATATTGCAGAAAAAGAGAACATCAATGTGAAGAAGATGTTGTTTACCTCAAAACTGAAACTAAGACATCCACACAGAATGCATTTTCAAGAGGGACATCTATCAGCGTTGCATTCGCGTCTCGCTCAGAAGAGCTGCATGTTTAGAAAGCATTAATGTAAATGCAACTTTTTTTCAAAACGTAATTACTAGATTAAGAACCTTGCGATCGTATGAATAAATGTTAATACATTATGTGTATCCGCAATGATAAATCTAGCCTATAGTTTCAGTTTAAAGCGGCTCGGACAGAAAGGCTGCGTGTGCTGCTGACAGAGACGCGTTGTTTAATGTGTTTGAGATGTGCTGTTTTCCTAAATACATAACTTACATTTCACAGGTATATTCTCCATCTGTAATGTTAGACAGCCATGGAAATATTTCCATTTTGCTGTCAGAAGTGCATGAGCCTTCTGCTTTGCGATTCTCCGCTAAACGGCGCGCCAAACACAAGGAGAGCAATGAAATAGGAGCACAATAATAACTGACTAAAATTAATTTTGTTGAAAAATTTGTAGTTGGACAAACCTACAAGTGTATTTGTATGATAGCACTAACTGTAAAGTGACTGTAATGTGTAATCAAAATAGCCTTTTTACTCAATTAGCCTAGTCTGTGCTTTTTTATTTTTGTCATTTTTACTTTAGTAAATTTAACTTTCTTTAAAAGCATTATTTTAGTTTTTAGATCGCAATGTTACAATGTTAGAATGTAATGTGATGTTAAGCCTTTTTGCACATTATATATGCCTACATGGTTACATTCACTTTATTTATTTGTTTAATCCAAATACAAAATAGCCAGATATATACCGCAAATCAACCAAAAAATACAGAGATATTAATTTTTGCTCATATCGCCCAGCCCTACTTTGAAAAACCGTGCATTAGTACGGTAATATTTTGCTCAATTCGCCCTCTTGTGGCCTCAAGAGAGAAGCCAAAAGCTTTTTTTCCCCCAAACAGAATTTATGCTTTTTAAATTAGAATATAATTCAAAATTTTTATAATATTTTAGTACAAAATTCGACCTATTTGACAGCCCTAACACACATTCAGTTTTCACCCACCTGTTTACGCTCACTTAAGTCCTAACCGACTGTATTTACGTGAGATACTCTAGTCTACACGATAGACATTTGGACTGCTGTGTGCGTATATGAGCACTGAGAACTAATCACGCGCTGTATGAGAACTGAAGTCGAGCGTGCGCGAGAGAGAGCACTTCTATTCCACCTATCCCGCCTTTAATCGACAAGGAATTGTGACTTCTGTGAAAAACGGGACGTCTGGTCACTCAGTCCCTAACCCTTCGGGTGCTGAGGCCATTGTTTCAGATCGCTAGTTCGTGTTTTGGTAGCCTATCCGTCCACTGCGGCTGCCATACTGAGCCCCATATCCAATGACCAAGATCATCAGATATTAATTTTAGCTCATCAACGTCTTATTCACATAAAAAAGAATCTCTGTCTCAATCTACGGTCTCGCAACAGGTGGTCACCCTATACATGGTATGTCTACGAGTGTATACCATTAGCTTAGAGAAACACACACACGTTATAAATGCCATTCGATTATCTCCAGGATTGATCTGTAGTATTGTACTGGAACACAGCAGTGTTTCACAGAGGTTTGTGATGCTGTGGTGTTTTCTGCTTGTCCAGATAGTTAAGATTTGTACTTAACCTGGGGGCTGTTTCATAAAACAAGTTTACCAAACAAGCCAGGCTTATTTCAGTTAGTCTGACTTAATTTGAACCAAATCAATAGTCAATAAAGGTCATTGTTCACCGAGTCCGAAATTTTTGCATGTTAAAAAATACATGTGACCTCATGTTGTGTCTCTGCCTCTGAAACTTTCGTCTATCATAAAAATAATTCGGATCAGGTTCGATTTTTCTGCATTCTCGCATCCATAGCAAGCATTTTGATAGGAAAGGACTAATACGGAAAAAACCCCCGGAAAGACACGTACGAACATTTCAGACTCCGTGTGCAAGGACTAACTGAAATAAACCTGGCTTATTTGGTAAACGTAAAATATTTTAACCCCAGCTCACAATCTAAAAATAAAGCAAATAAATAAAAGATTGTTTGCTTTAAAAAAAAAAGCTCTCATAAATGTCTCCTTCCAACCAGACAGTTAATTTTTCTGTTTCATCTGCAGGAGTATCTGAGACGCACAGTAAACAACTGCATTTGATTGTTTCCATGGTTAGAAAGATGCCCTATAAAAAACCCTTTGAGTCATAGATGAAATCTGATCACTTTTGACTCGATTGTTTGTCTGTTATTTGAAATGTTTCCTTTTGCGGTTGGCGTGTATGTGAAGATTGTGGTAAACCGTCCTGATGTCGCGTATGGTTATTGATCGGAGTCATTGTGACCTCATAAACTCAAACGAGCGATGATAGATGGATAGTGTAAAGTGTTTTTTTGTGACTATCTGAAGGTAATTGTACCTGGCACAGCTGACAGACCTCGTCTTTAAAACCACTCGTCATCTTTAGCATCGGTTTATACACTTCAAGCTCTTTCCTTCTCTCATGTGTCTTTGTTTATTAGCTGCGTTCTCTCGCTCTTTTATCTTGAGGCGTAAGTCGCATCTCTTCCCCTGCCATTGAGCCCCCAACCGTGGTTCTTCTCTCTCATCTTGATTTATTAGCAGTGTTTGCTAAAGCCAAACACATGCTACACCACTAAGGCTTGTAACTTTTTGCACTTCACTGGTGCGCCTAACTTTTTTTCATACCAGCACAAAAGTTAGGTGACCCAAATTTTCGTATAGGCTTGACTAGTAAACATTTGAAGCAATTCTACAAGAAAGTACAGAAAAAGTTGTGCTTAGTCTTCACTGACTGATATTTAAACACAGCTCAAGATAAATTAAATAAAAAGAAAATCAAATTAAGTGTTTTAGGGCGTCAAACTGACACTCATCTAGTGCTTATGCATCCTCCATTGCTCACATGCCCCTCGGATGGCCAACTCCTGAGTTTGTCCTTCTTGCTTTGCCTTGGCTAACCAGCTGACCACGCTCTTTGAAACATTTCCAGTCTTGACCCCTTACACTTTCTTATCAGATCTACCACTGTGTCTGAAAAGGGATTCTAGCTGCTTCTCAAACCCCCCTTAAACCCATAAAACAATCCTGCCCCCATCCACTCAGATACCAAATAATTTCACTAAAACATAATGAAAAAAAAAGTATTTACAGTTTTTATAACAATTCTTACTATGTAAAACAAGTATACTTAGGCCTTTCGTTTATGTAAGAATTTTTTATACTCATACCTTTTCTTGAATTAATATTTTGAATTGTTTTTAGCTTTAATTTTGTTTTCTTAAATGTTTAGTTTTGAAATGTTGTTGTATGCTTTGTCATTTTTATTTAATTTCTTTATCTTCTTAAATGTGTATATATAATATTTATAGTTTTAACTTTTAATTTTAGTTATTTTTCTTATTTGTAAGTCGTTTTGGATAAAAAGGGCTGCTATGTAAAAGTCAATAAAGTAAAGAAAAAACCTGTTCTGTTCTGTCAAGTCTCTCTGTGCTCAACTGTATTTTAATGACCAAATTCTCAATAAAACAGTTTTACTTTATATATATTACTGTTCTGTTGTCAGTCACGGTATAAATATTAAATAGTGACAAACACGGCCCTTTAAGAATACATAACCAGCTCTCCCTTCAAAAGCTAGTCTGCACAAAAATCATAATTTATAATTTTACTGCCGTTGGCTGATGAAATCAATTACACAATATAAGACAAGCTTTGTGCTGTGATTTCAGCTAATTTGCATGCAAACTTAGAGAAGCAATAATCTCTCTTTAGCTCCTCTCAGACATTCACTGAACAGAGCCGATAAGAGAAAGAGCCGCGTGCCCTGCTGCGCCGCCGCGGCAGTCCAAAGAAATCCAGGACACAAAGTTTGTCCAAGAAGTTGCAGATTTGTCTAGTTGTTTTTTTGAGAAAAAAAAAGTCGCTATGGGGGTCTAAAAAGGCGCTAAATCTGCGAAATTGGCAACACTGCGCGCATTTTATTACTTACCTCTCTCTGTCTGACTGCACCACACGCATTTTCAGACGCACACACATGACAGAATATCTGGAAGGCCAAACAGGGGGGGTCCGCCCTTCAATCTCTGATTGGTTTAGACAAATGGGCAATCTATGTGTCTTGTTGAACAACAGAGAGACTTTACTTATCGCGGAGACTTTTTTTCTCGAATCTGGAGCCCAGTGCGACCTGGATTTTATTAGTCACCCTTGAGAAATTAGGTCGCATGTGCGACCAAATGCATCGAGCCCTGCCACTAAGGCTTGTGTTCGCGTTCATATTTGAAGTCTTGAGCAAAGCGGTACAGGTTGTAGTCGACTCACAGCTACAGAGATGACACTCATCTAGTGCGCATACTTATGAGACGCTGCAACAGATTTTGAATTAATTTGGAAATTGCTATTTGCCTGATGGGCAAGCAAGTATGTGTTTGGTCAAGTAAAGACCTGTTCACTCCAACACAAATGCATTAAAATTCAGCCTGATTTTGAGCTTTAAAAAAAGCAAATTCTCTCAGTAATTCCCTGCTGTCCCCAGGACACAAAACACTAAGCAACTTTCTGTTTTTGACACCCACTTGTGACAGACAAGAAAGGAAATCAAACAGTATTTACATATTTTCAATCAGCCGTGCAGATTTCTGTATGCATCGTTTTATGGGCTTGTGACCAAAAGCGTGACCCTTATTCTTGGCCTTTTGACAGCCCTACACTGATTTTTCTCAAACCTTAAAGGATAAGTTCTCCAATTTTCAACCAGCCTTGTATTGTTACCACGTCAGGCTCAAATCTCCTCATATTGCTATCAGCAAAAGTTGCACTTCACTAAGATATTCCTGTTTATTTGATGCAAAACACATTTTTTTTGTTGCTTTTATTGTCCACTGAGTGAACCATAAATCCAACGGCATAGAAAAGCAATAGCACGCCTCTAAGCAAGTCACATGCTTTGAGGTGTCATTAATCAAATAGTGTTTGCCTCAGCAAGAGTCACTATATTCAGTAGTTTATTGTGTTATTAATCTAGTGTTTTTTCTGCTCAGACACCAGACTGCTTGCCTTCTCACATGAATGCGTGTGTGTTGTGTTTCAAGGCGAAAGGAAGCATTGTAAACACTTCAGAGGTTCCTGTGACCTTTGGCGTTGTCACAAGTATTATGAGTGTGTGTGTGTTTATAGATGATGTGTGACATCGGAGATTGTTGCAGGACTAACAGAACCCGTTTGAGAGCTGCTGTGATCGGGGGGAAGGTTTTTTCTTTAAACTTCATTAAAGAGAGCAGCCGTGTTACATCTGAAGACACGGAGGAATGCTAAAAACTCAGTTACTTGTGAACTGAATTTAGGCCCTGGAGTTGTTTTCTGATCTCACTGGTGTTGATCTGACAGACTTGTGAAAGGATTCTCTCTAACCCAGAGGTTCTCAATTCCAGTCCTCACGCCCCCCCGCTCTGAATATTTTGCATGTCTCTCTTTGTTAACACACCTGATTCAGATAATCAACTTGTTAGAAGTGCACTCCGTGCATGAACTGTGTTACCGATTGACATGCTCCCTACACAGGGTCCATTGCTCCCTACACAGGGTCCATTGCTCCCTACACAGGGTCCATTGCTCCCTACACAGTGTCCATTGCTCCCTACACAGTGTCCATTGCTCCCTACACAGGGCCCATTGCTCCCTACACAGGGCCCATTGCTCCCTACACAGGGCCCATTGCTCCCTACACAGGGTCCATTGCTCCCTACACAGGGCCCATTGCTCCCTACACAGGGTCCATTGCTCCCTACACAGGGTCCATTGCTCTCTACACAGGGTCCATTGCTCCCTACACAGGGTCCATTGCTCCCTACTCCCTGAGCAGGGAAATCCGCTGAAGTTTACTTTATTTCGGAACATTCATTCATGGATTTGCGCTGCGCAACGTCTTCACGCACGGACGAGTGTGACATCATATACCTCTGTAAATATATACAATTTTAATTCACGTCTTGCACACTTCAATGCACTTTGAATGGAATATATACGTTCGCTTCGAACTGGAATCATGGCGGAATATCCCCTGTGATGTCCTTCGCAGGGCTTCGCAGGACACTTACGTTCGAATAGAACAAACATCTGAAGCGATAAGAGTAACATACGAAATATGCAGAGCGGGGGGGCGCGAGGACTGGAATTGAGAACCGCTGGTATAGGACAATATTAAGCTGAGCCGTTCTTTCTATGATTAGTCATGCGAGATGTTGAGGGTCAAATGATAAGTAATGGAAAAAAACTATTTTTTTCTAGATGACTGCTTGGGTGTTTGAAATAACGAAATCGACTCATCTTTGCAGGGAACTTTACTCATACAGAACAATAGTGCAGCTAATTGTAAACGAGTCTGGAGAGAGCTAATCCCGACTTCTCTCTGAACATGCCGCAGCTGCTCGTGGCAAATCTAGTTCGTTTCAACATATCTAATACAACATATTGATCTTAAATATTAAAGCAACTAAGTATCATTCAATATAGCTTTATCCAGTATCTGTCAGTTACATCTAGTGAATTGTATCACTTTTTTTCTTCAAAGCCTTTTTGATGAATATTATTCTAGTGCTTAAGTGTTGTGTGTGAAGCTCTGCTTGCAGCTGCTACACCGCTCACACAGACACTGTGAATGCCGTGACCTGCTAAAATGGGCACCAAAATAAATATGCACTGCATGCAGTTTAAAACCAGCTTATGATTTACGCAACAGTAATTTAACATGAAGAACCGTACAATTGCAAGGATTTTTGCTTGTAGAAAATGTCAAATTTGACTAAAAATAACTATTAGTGTTATCGAACAGATTGTGTTTGTACCCATAGTTGCAGTGGAAGATGGCCAGTTTAACGCGTATACACACTGTTCAAATGTTTGGGGTTAAGATTTTTTTGTTTTTGATGGCAATATTTTGAAATTGTTTTATTATTACTTGTGTATCAGTAATTTAAAAACTCATATTTGAAATAAAATTTAAATTTTTACTCCATTTTCATTACACATGATCCTTCAGAAATCTTTCTAAAGCCGGGCTCACACTGTGTGATTAGTCCTTTAGGACTGTACTTGTCAGACTGTCCGAACATTATGGTCATGTCACACTGCGGGATCTCAGTTGTCATTAATGTCAGACTGTACGACAGTCAAGATGAGTTAAAAACGGTGCGCGCAAGAAAACTTGTCCGGAGTTTTACGTTATCAACCCACACACGTTCAGTGACTGCGAGCTGCGTTGCACGCGGGACCGAAATGTTGGCTATCATGAAAAGTATATGAATGGTGGCAATACCGGCGTATTTAAGAAGAATAGTGTATGCAGCTCTACACACCCACATGAAAACAGCGGCGCAACCAGTGTTTATATAGAAAAGGCAACATATCAGATGAATTACCGTGAGCGGAGGACGGGAGCGCCGGAGTTTATGGCTGATAGAATAATTCTCTAGCATTAATTCTGCTCATAGCTTGTCTTGAAAAATGAAGACGGTTTGTGTTTCATCGTAGGGGTAGTCACACTGTGCACCAAATCTTCTGACACTGCCAGAATTTTGATGAAATTTGATCGCAACAGCCATTAATCGGCTGTCGGTGAACATGTCAAACCAGCGATCAAAGACGACAGATTTTAGCCGAGGATTATAAGAATCTTTTAGGATTTTCAAGATTTGTCTCAGACGACCAAATCGTGGCCAAAATCACACAGTGTGAGCCGGGCTTAATATGCTTTCAGGATTCTTTGATGAATAGAATGTTTGAAAGATTTATTTGAAATCTTAAAAAAAAAAAAAAAAATCTTTAAAAAACAATTGTACTAACCACAAACTTCTGAGCTGTACTATTATAAATCATCTAGTCCCGGTTTCACAGACGAGGCTTAGCTTAAGCCAGGACTAGGCCTTAGTTACATTAAGGTATTTAAGCAGCTTTTATAAAAATGCCTTAGAAGAAAACATTACAGGTGTGATGACAGAACAATGGCACTGACATATTTTAGGATATTTCAGAGCAAGATATTTTCAGTTGAGAGAGCTCAACCATGCATTTTAGTCTGGGACTAGCCTAAAGCCTTGTCTGTGAAACCAGAGGGTAGTGTAACAATGGTAATAATAAATCAATTAACAATCAATCCCCGCACACCTGACGGCAATAGATGGGTGCTTAGGAGAAAAATACAAAAAAGGGTCAAAATTGAAACCCAACGCAAATCCCGCACACTACCAATCTTTGCAAAAAGCATCACAAAAAGTGTTTTGTATTATTAAAAGTTTAGTGTGTAGGCTTTGTTTTTCAATTAAAAAATAGCTGAAATTCACCCATTGCCACTATAGTTTTCTATAAGTGAGAAGTGAGAATGAAGTCTCTAATCATAGCTTCAGCTCCTCTGAAATGACTCTGTGTCTAATGTGCATTGTGAGCTGTTTATCACTGGCTGAATGCAGAAAAGACCCCTGTGTTACTGAACTGAATGGCAGAAGCAGCAGTGTGACGGACCCCTGACACGTCCAAACACTGCATGTGTTCAGACAGTGCCTCCTGTGTGCGCTTGTGTTCAGCTGTTGAGATGTTATGATTCACTCAACTCACGATTTTGATTTCACAATTCGATTTTCTCACGATTTATCTAACTAAATGAGATTGAAGGAATTATACAGTAAATAAGGTGTCCTTTTATTAGGCTATTGCTGCACATTTCTTTGTGAAATCGAAATACAACAAAACTTGAAATTTTAACACCCCAAATAAAATAAGCAAGTTACACAAAATGGATATCTTCATATAAACAAACTAAGGCTTTGTCTTTGCTCTTTCCATTTAAAATTAGAGGCAACCACTGCGTTTTAATCATCATCCAAACAAAGATGCAACATACATGCAGTTTTTAATGTAAATTGGAGACTGTATAATTTCTAAATTTGAAGCAAAAACAGAATGGTCTGACTTAATTTTTGTGAAACTATACAACATAAAACACATCTGAAGGAAACCGTAGACGAGCTTAATGAGACGCCGAGTCAATCTCTGCCAGCAGGTGGCGCTTATGAACAGCAATGATACAGTGTTTACTTGGTTACCGCTGTAAACTAAGCAGGTGAGTTTGGTTACAGGAAAAACGTGAGCCTAAATTTGCCTCTGATTATTTTTAGGATACATATTTAGGTCAGATTATTTGCACTGCTCTGAAAACACAGATGGGCAGGTATGTTTGGCCAACTTTCGTACAAGCGGTGAATGAAGTTCCTGTTGTGAAGTTTCAGATCCGTAACTTAACCTTTAAAAATAGTCTTTCAGCTGTGTTTTGCACCTGTTGATATTCCTCTGTTGCTAAAAGCAAATTGCTTGGTTCCCTCTGTTCTGTGCTTTTATAAGAGATACTGTAAGCACATTCACTGTGTTCTATAGCAGCTCTGGTCTGAAACCACACCAGTTACCGGCATTGATTAAACAGGCACTTCTTTATTCCTGCAAGCATGTACGCTGCCATACATATATATGACATAATTAGCGTAGCTGTTGTTCCAACCTAAGCTAAAGCATAATAATGTGCGTTGATCAGATATACCTGCAGTACAAGATTATGAGATGCATTATATGAATGCTTGGCTAAAGAGATGTGTCTTTAATCTAGATTTAAACAGAGAGAGTGTGTCTGAACCCCCGAAAGTTATCAGGAAGGCTATTCCAGAGTTTGGGAGCCAAGTATGAAAAAGTTCTACCTCCTTTAGTGGACTTTGCTATCTTAGGTACTACCAAGAGTCCAGCGTTCCCTTACGAGCTTTCACGAGACATCATGGAGAAACTCTCCATTATGGGAACTCCTTCCCTCCAACCTTTCCTGAAGTCCTATTGGCTCACGCCAGTCCAAATGACTGGCCAATTGTCGCGAAGTATGCAAATATGACGAGCTCGAGAGGCCGTATAAATGCAGAGCCCGCGACAATTACGTCAGAATCTTTTCCTTCACTTTGCTGAACCTAGGTTATGGCTTAAACTATTACAGCTCACAGTTGCGGTTCGCTCATTCGAGGGCAGGCCTATGGCCGCTCCTCTGCAGCGTTCAGGTGAGTATGACATTTTCTTAAAGATAGTCCGTCTGCCCTCTGTCAGCGGTGGACCTTAAGGACTCTGGTGATGAGCTTATGCCGACTAAATGTCCGCCCCTGCACGGAAAGTCACGAAAGTGAGGAGTCACCTGACGCCCCTACGCGGAAAGCGCGCGAAGGTGAGTCACATGACACCCCTGTGCGGAAAAGCGTGCAAAGGGAGGAGTCACCTGACGCCCCTACGCGGAAAGCGCGCGAAGGTGAGTCACATGACACCCCTGTGCGGAAAGCGCGCGAAGGTGAGTCACATGACACTCCTGTGCGGAAAAGCGTGCAAAGGGAGGAGTACCTGACGCCCCTACGCGAAAGCGCGCGAAGGTGAGCACATGACTGCGCGCGAAGGTGAGTCACATGACACTCCTGTGCGGAAAAGCGTGCACAGGGAGGAGTCACCTGTCGCCCCTACGCGGAAAGCGCGTGAAGGTGAGTCACATGACACCCCTGTGCAGAAAAGCGTGCAAAGGGAGGAGTCACCTGTCGCCCCCTGCAGGAAAAGCGCGTGAAGGCGAGGAGTCACCTGATGCCCTGAAGTACGCATCCTATCAGCCTTCCAGATTTTGCTGGACTATTACTCCAGTTGTTTACGCCCCTACAAGTGGTGTTCAACTAGGTCGTATAGCATAGTCAGTCTGTAGTGACAGCCAGGTGCAGATCTGCACAAAGATCTGGCGCCACTCGCCCCGCCTTACAGCAGACTGCGAGATCGAGGTCTTCTTTGGCACAAGGCGCGTCGCAGGCAGGGACACCAGGCCCGCGACCGCTGCTGCCAGGAGTAGGTGTGGGGACAAGTGTAAAGAGACCCGGGAAGAGGCACCACGACCAGTGGGGGAGCCTGCAAGCTTTCTCAAAATGGTAAAAATGTGTGTGAGAATGTGTTCATTAAAATGCATACGTTTGCGCAAGGAGTTCTTTCCTCCGCAGTCTCTAACGGTGACTCGAAATGCCCTTATCCTAAGACAGAGCTATGCAAATTGCTCAGAAAATGAGCGATAGAACAAGTCCCAGCGAGCAAGCTGGAGTGCAGTTTTTCCAGCCGCTATTTGTGGTGCCCAAGAGAGATGGTGGTCTCCACCCGATGCTAGATAGCAGGCCCATCAACAGAGCGCTCTGCAAGCGTCCGTTAAGGATGTTAACGCTGAAATAGATCCTGGCGCATATTCGCCCCGGGACTGGTTTGCGTCTGTGGATTTAATGGACGCGTACTTTCACTTTCAGTTAGCACCGCCCCTATAAGGGCTTATAGGTAAGTAATAATATTTTGTAACTGATACGAAACTTAATAGGTAGCCAGTAGAGAGACTGTATGACTGGAGTAATATGATTCATATTTCTGAACATATAATATGCATAAGAAAAGTTTGTACAAGATGTAGTTGTAGTTCGTGCATCTTTTCTGCAAAGATATTTAGTGTTTTGTTTAACATTTACATGAAGACAACTTCATGTGTGGTGCACTTAAAATATAATTTTCTTTAACTGGAGGGTTAATAAAGAACAAGTTGCTTGAAACATGTTGTAGTTACATTTTCAAGTTGACTAGATAAAATCGTACAAAACCGAGAATTGGTCAAATATTCTGAGAAAATCATATTTCATACCACATTGCCCAGCAATAGAAACAAATAAAAAAACCTTCCAATTTTTAATTTCTTTAATTTTTCAATCTTTAATCGTCTGTTCTCTAACTGAACTAAATGAACACCTGTAACACTGTCTATACCCCCCATCCCAGGGGGACGTATGTATTATATAGCACCTATATTATATGGACTAAGGCAAACAGATGCATGCGCGGCCACACACAGACCTGAAGGTGTTTATATGCTACACAGCCTTGCTCGGGAGGGTTATATTGTACTACGGTTTCTTTAAGACAGAGGTCTCGAAACTTGGTCCTGCAGAGTTCAGCTCCAATCCTTATCAAACACACCTGAAACAGCTCATCTAAGCATACTAGACACTTTCAGGCAAGTTGGAGCTAAACTCTGCAGGACACCAGCCCCCAGGACTGAGTTTGGACACCCTGCTTTAGAACAAGTTCAAGATGGGAACATGTTGATTTTTTTACACTTATGTTGCATGTTGTTGTAATATTTTCCATTGGCAACCCAGAATGTTATTGTTAAACTATGAAAATGTGAAGATGCACTTCAGCTTATGTGACTTTAGTGAAATTGCCAAACCTAAAGTAAATAAAATAGCCTAATTTGATCCTACAGTGTTGCTGCACATGCTTTTAGATCATTACAAATAATTATGCAAAATGATTATCTTAGAATAGAAGATATGCTGTCTCTCGTATCACATACATTATCAATAGTTAAGAAAGTGGTTTTGAAGAAGAACATTATTTTCTTTCTCTGTTTTGATTCTCATTTGGACTTGGACTCGAACCTCTTTGGACTCGGTCTTGACTCGGACTCAATAGTCCAGGTCTTGGACTTGTCTAGGACTTGACAAAGGTGGACTTGACTACAGCCCTAGCTCCCACATATTCTTTAGTTTTCCAGCATTTTTGTGTATTTGAACCCTTTCCAACAATGACTGTATGATTTTGAGATCCATCTTTCACACCGAGGACAACTGAGGGACTCATATGCATCTATTACAGAAGATTCAAACACTCACTGATGCTCCAGAAGGAGAAACCATGCATTAAGAGCCGGGGCGTGAAAACTTTTTGAATTTGAAGATCAGGGTAAATTTAACTTAAATTCTTCTTCTTGAAAACATGTAACATGTAGATTTTGAAGGGCAGTACTAAATGAACAAATATGATATTTAGGCAAAACAAGAAAAATATAGACATCTTCTTTCTGTTCAAAAGTTTTCTTAATGCATGGTTTTTTCCTTCTGGAGCATCAGTGAGTGTTTGAATCTTCTGTAATGTTTGCAAATGAGTCCCTCAGTTGTCCTCTGTGTGAAAAGATGGATCTCAAAATCATACAGTCATTGTTGGAAAGGGTTAAAATACACAAAAATGCTGGAAAACTAAAGAATATGTGGGAGCTGAAGGTTTTTCTGCGTGCGTGCGCGCATGGATGATGCAATTCACATTTCAGCTGTGAAATTATCTTAACAGCACTTCAAGACACATTTAATACTAATTTAAAGGACTAGATCATCCAAAAATTTAATTTTCATAATTTACTTGTCATTATGCTGAACACAAAAGATATGATAGAGATACATTTTTTGGCTGAATTATCCCTTTGACTGTTACATCTTTTTATACCCTGCCTTTTATAAATAATTTATTGCCAGTGAGATTAGCTACACCTCTTCAAGTTACAAGGTCGTATCGGGTGAAACAGAAATGTATTGTATCTTCTGCTGATGTAAATCACTGCTGTGGTGTTTGTTCGGGCTAATAATGATCCTCTCTGTTTTTGTTGTCAGTGCGGGTCCTAAAGGAGACAACATCTACGAGTGGAGGTCCACTATCCTGGGTCCTCCGGGGTCAGTGTACGAGGGAGGAGTGTTCTTCCTGGACATCGCTTTCACTCCAGACTACCCCTTCAAACCACCCAAGGTCAGAGCTCGCTTTCTGATGTCACAGTTAGTGTGTGGGATGGACAGCACTTGCACTTATAAACTACCATTCAAAGGTTTGCGCTCTGTAAGATTAGTTTGAAAGGAATTTATACGTTTATTAAGCAAGGAGGCATTAATTTGATAAAAAGTGACGGTGAAGACATTTAGAATGTTTCAAATAAATGAATGTTTAATTAATCTAAAAGTCCTAAAAATGTATTGTTTTCCACAAAAATTTGAAGCAGCACAACTGTTTTTGACATAAGTATTTTTCCTTAAGTAGCTAATCAGCATTAGGGCTGCAGCGATTCGTCGATTATAAAATTGTCGATTAGCATGGAGTGCGTCGATGCGTCACACCTTTAGCCACGCCCATTGCGCGAGCCTGCAGTTATCCCTACTTAAGACTGTTTTTCTGCCATGTTTAACACAAACAAGACTCTAGAGCAGAAGGTAAAGGCTAGTATGGCATCATCACTTCATAGAGCATTATATTACTATACGACGGTCAGAACCGCATATATATATATATATAGCCGCACTGACGCCTTTACATTGTCAGGATTCACATCTGCATTCAAAGCTGCGCTGAATGAACGGAACAGCACGGGACATCGAGTTGCCGATATAATCATGACGGGTTTAATGCACTCACAGAGACGGAGAAATGATTCGAGTTCATCTTAAACTGGAGCTGCCGTCATGTGGGCGCGAGCTCTGAGAGTCAGACTGAGACGCGCACCAAACGCGCTCTCTGCACTCACCAACAAAGCATTTAAAGTCATTGTTAGTTGTTTAACTGTGTGATGATAGGACAAGCCTCGACTGGGCTCATTCATTTAAAACGGGCTGTCAGCTGTGATAAAACTTCCCGGTGCTATGACGCCATTTTTTTATTCTGTCGCTCTAGTGTCCTGAATGCGGTTGTGACTTCAGATTGAATACATATCTGTATATGAATGAACAGCTGATGTTTAAATCTGCAGTTTTTTTTTTTTAAAGTATCTAGTAAGCAACTGCTGTCAGTCCCAAACAGAACTGTGAATACAGCCATAATTTCTATTGATTGTATCACTGCCCTGTAATTCTTTCTTTATTTTCCTTTTTTATTAATTATTTATTGTTAATCTTTAACAAATCTTTATTGTTTTCCTATTTTTTATTTATTGTCATTCTTTTTCTCTTATTTTTTTGTTGTTATTATAATTTTTTTTGTAAAGTATTAATTATGAGAAAAGGTTTGAATAAAATAAAAGATTAATAGCAGAATTTACTGTTATTATTTATTGATAGTTTAACCAAAGAATTCATCAAATGATAAATAATAAATAGATTAACCGAAAATTCATCAACAGATTAGTCGACTAATCGGAATTTTTTTTTCGATAGATTAGTAATAATCGTTAGCGGCAGCCCTAATCAGCATATTGGAAATTATTTCTGAAGATCATGTGACATTGAAGACTGCAGTAATGATGCTGAAAATTCAGCTTTGATGACAGAAATAAATTACATTTTAACATACATTCACAGAAAATAGCTGTTTTAAATTTTTATAATTATCATTCCACTTTTTCTATAATGACTACGATATTGATACTTTTATTTTTGGTACTTGCAGATGCCTGTATTTTCATTGCTTTTGTCATTTTTTTAAACGTTGGGTAAAGAAATCAAAATAATATGAATGGCCTAACAGTTGGTCTAATTGGTAACACTTTAGTGTAGGGACTAGTTCTCGCTATTAACTAGTTGCTTGTAGGGGTGTGAATCGGCACTGGTTTCATAATTCGATTACGATTATCATGTCAACGATTCAATTACATTATATCAAATTTATTTTGTGCATTTTTATATAAGCAGGGCACTTTTAAAAATAATTGATTCATATATTTAATTATTGTTAAGAATTAAAAGTAAATATAGCTTCAAAACATACAAGCAAATATAAAGTAATAAAGGAGGGGAAAAACAATTACAAGTGATAAACAAAAAGCACTTTCAGTATCTGGGAGTGCTTTAAGTATGGAAAGTTTACAGATAATCATAGTTTTTTCCTCAGCACTATTGCCATTTGATTATTAGCTACTGATGAGATCATAGACACTGGCAGCTTTAATAGACAGCGTCCACACTAATGCCCAGATCTGTTTCCACATATCAGAGGTTTAGTCCTGTTCTGAAAACACACTGACGTCAATTTCGTCATAAAAGTAGATGATAACTGCAGCCGCGAGCTTCAGGACAAACGAGCACAAAGCGCACGCGAAGGTCTGTCAGCACGTGAGTTTCGTGCATCTAATACGCACTGTATTCAAATCGGCAGAAATGAAAGCATATCAAAAATAAAAGACTAAAATAACGGCGAGCACTGTCAAGCAATGCTCACGTGTCTCACAGCGCATACTCTGTTTAATGAAGCCCGCCGCGTATCTCTTAACGCGCACACGTCCCATACGCGGGAAAAAGCAAAGCTCAGATTTTAAAATAGAGAGTGCATTTTTAATACTCGCGTAACCAGCGCGAATGACGCCATAGGCTATAATCGATTATGGTCCATTACTGCATCGATGCAAAGATTAATTTCGACACCCCTAGTTGCTTGTTTATTAGTGCTTATAAAGCACATATTATGCACAGCCATATTCTACATCCCTAATCCTAAACTTAACACTAACTATTAATAAGCAGCAAATTAGGAGTTTGAGGCGGAAGCCATAGTAAATGTTTAATAGCGAGAATTGGACGTTAAAATAAAAATGACCATCTAATTTGTTATATTTAGTTTTTTTCATTATGCCTGGTAAAATGCACAAGCTTCTGTTTCACTGTTCATTCTGTTGCTTAGTCATGTTATTATTCATTTAATTTTACAGCACACAAGTTCAATATAGAGCCGATACCAGTATTCCTAGTTGTATAAATATACTTCATACCAGGTGTGGCACTCAGATTGCCCTGTTCGTGCAACAGCTGACGGAAATGCTTATAACTATAGTGACAGTTAATAGTAGTTAGTATAAAATCTGTGTATCATGTCTTTTAAGAATTGGAGTATTATAATATGGGTAGGTTTGACTCTAAATGCATATAAACACATACCTAAACTACACATTCAGTATCTTTTGTCATCTTGCGTAACTGGTTTAAACTCCAGGACAGACTCATTATGGATGAGCTGAGGCTTTTCAGTGTTCAGAGTTATCTTTCAATTGTCACGATCCCTGGTCTAGGTCAGAGTGTAACATAAATAACACAACCATGTTATCTTAATTACTCGTTATTTTTTCTTTCCTTGTTCTCTGGTTCGTATTCAATGCAATTGTATCTGTTTCTCTCTCGATGTATATACATAACAATGTATTCAAAACATACAACAATCAATTCAGAAGCAAATCTTCAGGGGTGAAATAATAAACAAAACAGAAACTAACTTCCCCACAAACTACCTTTCCTACAGATCAAAATAAAAGAAACAAAACATACAATCAACTTCCCTATCTCCTTATCTGCCCAATAAACAGGAGAACAAGTCACGGCCTAATGGCGTACAATGTTTGTTTGATATTGTGAAATAGATAGTAGAGCTTCTGTGCATGACTGACAAGAAACAGGGCTGTACAGAAGAAAGTGAGGCGTTGTGCAAACATTATGATGAGAAAAGACTGGTTTAGGACTGAATGAGCACAGAGCAATCAGTTTGCCAATAAACAAGGTGGAATAAGAGTAACTAACTACTTACAGTACAAAGTAGTGATCGACCGATATTGATTTTTTATAACCGATACCGATTATTTGTACGTTTATGTAACCGATATGCAGAACCGATATTTATTTACTGTTATAAAGTGAAGTAAGTCCATACTTCACTTTCAGTCATCTTAACAACAACACAAACGGTTGAAAATTAAGTCTTTCATGTTAAATTTAATTTTCAAATTACAATAAAAACATTTTATTTATAAAAACATCATCAGCAACACGATATTAACAATAAGCAAAATAATGTCTAATGTATTCAAATGGAGAAAATAAAGGACAGAAGTCATATGAACTTCATTTTAAACTACAGTTTTAGGTTTAAAACGCTGTTTAATAGACTAAAGAGTGAAGAATAATTCACTGAATAATATTCTCTGGAATATTGAAATAAGCTATCACAAACAAAACATCGTATTTTATTGCTTTTCTTAACTGTTTTAATCAGAATTATTAAATGTTTTGTCATTATAGATTATGAAAACTGCTGACAGCGCGGTTTATCTATTTACACAGAACTATACTCAAACTGCGATCGCTTGCGGAGATAATAAATAATTAATTTAGATAGAGATGTATTTATTTAGATGTTTATTGGTGAAATAATGGTTCTATAGTAAATGTTAATATAGTTTAGTGTGTTTCAAACGAGTGAATCAAAACCGATATCCGATTATGGTAAAATGCTTAAATATCGGTAAACCGATATATCGGTCGATCTCTAGTACAAAGACTACCTCAACATCTCTGTGTTAATGAACACAATAGCTTCTTAAGATTTTCCTAACGAATCTTGCTCTGTTCTGGTGCGTCAGGTGACGTTTCGCACCAGGATCTACCACTGCAACATCAACAGTCAGGGGGTGATCTGTCTGGACATCCTGAAGGACAACTGGAGCCCGGCGCTCACCATCTCCAAAGTGCTGTTGTCCATCTGCTCTCTCCTCACAGACTGTAACCCTGGTAAGACGCTGGTGTGATCGAGCCGGTCGAAGGCTGGAGCTCTAGTGTTGTTCAGTATGCTGGAGCTCCACCTGTTAGACCGAGACGACAGTAGAGCAGTTACAGGTGTGGGCATCGATACAGCCACTTCATGCTCGTGTATGAAACTGCGGACATCTTTGTTCATCTCATGTCTGAGCTATTTGAATTGAATGCTTACTGTATTTTTTAGAAAATAAGTTGCACCTAGGGCTATGTTTGCACTAGTGCGTTTTCGATTTAAAACTCAACTTTTGATAGGGTTACGTCTTGTTTTGAGACGTGCTGTAATGGCGTTTGGATTAGAAATATAATTGTAATTCAAAGTTACAGTTAGTAACTTATATATGATATTATAAAAAGTTGTTTTTATATAAATTAGCTCATTTTATCCTTCAATATTATTGTAATGTATTATCAACTGACTCTACTCTATATTTTACAGCATTAGGTGAGTTTTTCTAGAGAACATTTGCCATGTACTGTACCTGATATATATATATATATATATTCAAAATAATCAATATTAAATCTGAATTGAATCGCAAGCTTGTGAAGCACAATCGAATTGAAATAGTGAAGTTTGTGTCGAAGCCCTGCCCTAGCCATCATACACTTATCCATTTTGTAAATGGTCACAGAGTAAAAACTGGGCGATATTTTGTCGATAACGATATTTAGACGATATTTTGCCGAGTGTGTTATTGTGCTGATATCTGAATACCGTGCACAGCTGCAGTTTATGATATTCGTCATATTCTGTGTGCTCAGTTTACATCAGTGATGAATTAATATTTTCATTTAAGTTTAAATTAGAGTTTTACCTTTAATAAAGCATTTTTGTTTCTAAAAGTGTACATATTTTGAGTCAAATTGTTACATTTAACCAGTCAATTAATATAATACACATTTAGGCAGCTTCCCAAACAAATTAAACTGCAGAAGTGTTTAGATGTGTTCACACACTGTGTGAACACATCTATTTTTGACATTTTAAATTGAATACGGTTTAATTTTTTTACATTTTAAACATAAAACATTGAATACTGATATTTAAAATTATTTTAAAAATGAAAATAGACTTTAGATGTGAAATTAAACCGCCAGCAGGTGGCAGAAAGTCACTGGTAATAAGTGAGTCACTGCGACTGAACCGAATCATTTAAATGATTGAATCATTTAACAAGTGAGTCACTACGACTGAACCAAATCATTTAAACGATTGAATCATTTAACAAGTGAGTCACTACGACTGAACCGAATCATTTAAACGATTGAATCATTCAGGAACGAATCACTGAGACTGAACCGAATCATTTAAACGATTGAATCATTCAGGAACGAATCACTGAGACTGAACCGAATCATTTAAACGATTGAATCATTCATGAACGAATCACTGAGACTCAAAACCTCGCTGTAGCTGTTTGGAATTATTTTTTGTCAGCGAAATGGAGCAAAAACAGGCAATATGGCGTCTAAAATGTAAATATCTTAATATTAACTTATTATTTATTGAACTGTAGTATAAAATCAATATCACATTTGTAATCAAGCTTATTTTTGAAGAAAAAAACGGCACCCTTCCTGTGATTTTAACTATATGAAACGTAAATATATACATTTTCTGCCCCATATCTTGAATTTTGCGATCACTCTTAATGCATTTTAATCGACTGAACCATGCAGCGAAAGAACACGCTCTAATTACGCTCGTGCACTGATTAACCCGCTTCATTAATCACCACGCAGACTAATGTATGCGTGCACTATGTAGGTGTTAGTTGGGTTTTTGCAAAATACTCAATATTGTCAAATTGCACATCGTTAAAACAATAATTACGATAATATCGCAGACGATATATATCGCACACCCCTATACCAGACTTTATAGCCGTTCCGATCACAGCAAACTCGTGCAGAAACCTGCGCTTGTGACAAATTAAAAGAGTATTGTTCTAAAATTGTCTTAAAATATCAAACAAGTTTGGTATCCTCTACCTGAATATATTTATAGTCTGAAGCTAAAAAATCTGAGTCTGTGACCATCATACATTGCGATATTTTAATGAAATGTCAACTCTAATCTGCAGATTGGCTCTTACTTTCAGCAGCTAGTAGTAATGTGTATTACAGCCTCAAGTCACATCAGTGTAAAATACTAGTAAATGAAATGTTTACAAACATTATAAATGCTATAAATGTTTTTTGTTACTCCACAACAAATGCTTTAAATTGAACAACAGAAATGGAAAAATATTAGCATAAAACAGATTATCCTGGCATTCATTTTAAATAACATTCATTAAAAAAACAGCTAAACCAATTTATTGAAAGTGAAAGTACTGTTTTGTGTGGTAATGCGCTATCTTTTGAAACTTGGGCTCACGTACCTCTCTGGTTTGGCACAGATCAAGATTGTGCACGCTTTGCATATTTCACATGCTTGATGTAACCACAGCATGGTTCACATGAGAAAGAAATGTAACGGAAAATACATTTCATTCATTGCTGAGAAGGGTTGCTTCAAATTCAATATATTTAATATGGATATTCACCCAATAGTGTTTTTGTGATTATTATTGTGTATTTAACTTAGAAACAGTGCTAGTGTTACTGGAATCAGCTGTGAGTGTTAACTGAGGTGCTTCTGTTGCACATAAGCATACAGTATACTTAGTATACAGCTGAACAAAGCCTTGACGTATACGCCATTTGATTGTTTGCTCCATCAGGCGATTTCTCACATGCACACCAGTAGTGTCCTTTTCACTAGAAGTTGAGGCGTTTTCCAGTGCCGGTGAAAAATAACTATAAACTAAACTCAAAGATTTCTATGCACACTGCAACGGTTGTAATGACGTCACACACTGCAGCGTCTTTTTAAAAATTCAACACACAAATAAACTGTATCCAAAATACTAAAACATACTCCGTCTAGTAATCATGAAGTTCTTGCAATTCATCTAAGAGGTTATCATGACATTAGCCGCTTTTCCGCTGAAATTATCTGGAACAATTTGTCCCAGGAACGTCTTTCCAAAGAACTTTTTACCCCAGACCTGTTGATGTCTGCGTTTCCATCGCGTAAAGTACCGAGAAGAATAGTTTAGTAGGTCTGCGCGCGTTTCTCAATACCAAGTACGTACATTTTGGACTTGCGTCCTCTGTAGTTCGGACTTCACGAGTTAGACTCTGGAGTGTGAGCTCTCGTGGACGGAACGACGCAAGTCCGGTAATTCTGCAAAGAGCAGCGTACTTGATAACATCAGTCAGCTTGCCTCAGTGTTCGTATGAAATATACCAAACAAACCTGCCTCTTTACGTTTTCATCTAAACATATTCATATAGCCGTGGAAATGTAGTTCAGGGAATGGTTAGCCTACATTGAAACGAAATATTATTTCAAACAGCATGGCTTCTTTTCATTTTAATAGATTAAAAGAATAAAGACCTGTTAGATTCACCCAAAGTGAATTATATTAAAATAAAATAAAACCGTAAAATCGGTGGGCAGGGCTAAGCGGGCAGCGACGTAGAATCGGTGGGCGGGGCTGAACGGGCAGCGACGTAGAATCATGGGGCGGGGCTGAAAGGGCAGCGCTGTAAAGTCGGAGGGCGGGGCTGTAAAGTCGGAGGGCGGGGCTAAACGGGCGGGGCTTGTAAAGTCGGTGGGCGGGGCTAAACGGGCAGCGCCGTAGAATCGGTGGGCGGGGCTAAACGGGCAGCGACGTAGAATCGGTGGGCGGGGCTAAACGGGCAGCGACGTAGAATCGGTGGGCGGGGCTAAACGGGCAGCGACGTAGAATGGGCGGGCGGGGCACAAGGGCAGTGGCTGTGTTGTAGAATGGGTGGGCGGGGCTAAACGGGCAGCGGCGTAGAATGGGTGGGCGGGGCTAAACGGGCGTAGAAGCAGGGATTGATCTTCCGCGGAGGCGGTGCTTATCCACACTATTACATCATTGAGCAGAACATTCCACAAGCTGTCGTTTTGGCAGACTGCCTTCAATAGAAGCTGTTTCGTCTAACGATGAAGTTCTGAAACTTACAGGATGTTTTTATAGTACAGTGATATGTCAAAAGATCAAGGGAATTTTGGTTTCTCAGTTCATGACCTCTTTAACATTGTGTCTGTGTAGACTGTAGATAGCAGCTGATTGTGTTTTTAACCTGGTGAGTCGTGTGTCTTCTTCTGCAGCTGATCCTCTGGTAGGAAGCATCGCCACGCAGTACACAACCAACAGACCGGAGCATGACAGGATAGCCAAACAGTGGACCAAACGCTACGCCACATAATTCCTCCGCTGCCTGCCGGACGTCTGTGGGATGGGATGGGATGGGGATCCATAGGGTAGAGATACAGGGTGGATTTTATGATGGAATTTAAATTCCCATTTCAATTGTTTTCTTTCCCTGCATATATATATTTTTTGTTGTTGTTGTGTTTGTTTCCCTTAGATCAAGTAGCATCATGATTTGACAAAAATGGATCTTAATGTGTGTTTTCTTTGCCTTCCTGTTGTAAATTGGTTTTATTTGGAGCTTCCTCGTTCTTGTCAAATGAAGTCACAGCATGAGCTTAGGGCAGGATTGTTCAATGTATGTATTTCTCCACCAATATTAAAGTTGACGTTGGTGTACAGAGTCGTGCTGTATCTTTCAATGCAAGCATTCAGAGGAAAAAAATGATGATATATTTCTGGTCAAACCTGTCGGGAACATCTTAAGAAAAATATTAAAGACTTTTCTGCTTTGGGAACTCTCATTACAGTAATGCAAATAAAAAAAATAATTAAGAATGTATACATTATAGTAGTATTTGTTTTGTGATAAGAATGAGATTTCTTATTACGGTGTAGATGTGTAAAATCATGATGCAGTGGTTCTGAAATGGGCTTTGTATTGTTAATGGAAAAATATATATATATTTATTTTGTCTCACATAAGACTCTTGCCCAATATTACAGCATGTTGCTGTTAAATATTGATAACAGCAAACAAATAAGTCATCAGTCCATGCAGTCAATAAACTTTTATTTGGTTAAATCAGCCATCATATGGGGAGTAAACAGTGTGTCTTTAAATATATTTAGTATAAATTGGAAAACGCTACTAAGACAAGGGTTTCATTACTATCCGTTGATAACTGCTGGAGTTTTCCTCTTACTGTAGCATCCGTATAATGTTTTCTTGTGCACTAGAAATCAGGCGTTTAAAGCAACCGCCTACATCTCACTGACTACACCATTATAGCTTTGAGATGAAATGGACAGAACGGCTCATCTAAGATTATAGTTTGGGAAATAATGCTGGAAGACATCATCATACACATGTGACTTTAACATAACAGTGTTACCGTATTTTTATCAATTGGCATGTTAAAGCACTTCATGCCAGTTCTTGACTGAAGTTCACATCTGAAGGACATAAAAGGTTCATTTTCTCTCTACTGTACTATTATATCATTTGGTATAAATGCAACTATTGATTCTCAAGTCCAGGTCATATTGCATCACAAAATAAATGGAGCCTATAATGTCAAGACAGATTTCTATAATTGAATTAATATGAACCATAATGATAGTTACACAAAATGAATGTCAGAAATCTGGAAGAACTGCGCTAATGAGAATGAAACCTTTTTGCTTTAGTTTCAGAATAAAGTCCTTAATGGTCTCAAAAACAGGTCAAAAATGTGTATTCTTATTGATTTCACTGCAGCCTGATGACGAAGAAGAGAAGTGATTCTCGGTTTCTGTGATTGACAGACTATAGTGAGCCTCACACAGTGACCTCTGTGAGTGTTGTGCATCAAATGTTGAACCGTGATCAGTGAGCACTAATACAAAGAACGAAAGGATTAGTGCATTTCTTTGAGTGTGAATAGATCCAGCCCCTGCAGACAGCGGAGCTCAGATGTCGTTGGACGGCGTGCCCTTGCTCTTGCGTCCGGGCAGAGGGAAGGCAGACTTGCTCTGTGGCTGAGTGAGGCGGCTGGTGAGGCTGGTGAAGGGTTCGATCAAAGAGCTTCTGTCTGTGACCGTCACCTCCCAGAGTTTGAGCTTCTCTCCGCGCGCCCACTGCTGGGCCGCGTCCTGATCCACCTGCCTCCGCTCGCGCAGGTCACACTTATTCCCCAGCACCATCACCATCACCTGCGTGCGCGCACACACAACACACACACACACACAGTGAGCACAGCTCGCACCAGACACCAGCGATCATCCGGAGCAGCATCATGTGTAACTTAATAATAAAGAGAAAATCATTAATTGGAGAATGTTTGTAATTCTTAAAAAATTATCAGATGCATTTTTTTTTGTTACATATATACAGGTACATCTAAAAAAATTTAGAATATAATGAAGAAGGTCAATATTTTGTCACTTATTTCAGAAAGTGAAACCCATATATTATATAGATTCATTACACAGAGTGAAATATTTCAAGATTTATTTCTTTAAATTTTGATGATTATGGCTTACAGATAATGAAAACCCAAAATTCAGTGTCTCAGAAAATTTGAATATTACATAAGATCAATAAAAAAAGGATATTTTAAACAGAAATATATTTCTAACCCAGTTGAGTAATTTTTTACTAACCTAACCCAGTTGAGTAATTGTTTACTAACCTAACCCAGTTGAGTAATTTTTTACTAACCCTAACCCAGTTGAGTAATTGTTATACTACCTAACCCAGTTGAGTAATTGTTTACTAACCCTAACCCAGTTGAGTAATTTTTACTAACCCTAACCAGTTGAGTAATTTTTACTAACCCTAACCCAGTTGAGTAATTGTTTACTACCCTAACCCAGTTGAGTAATTTTTTACTAACCTAACCCAGTTGAGAGTAATTGTTTACTAACCCTAACCCAGTTGAGTAATTGTTTACTAACCCTACCCAGTTGAGTATTTGTTTACTAACCCTAACCCAGTTGAGTAATTGTTTACTAACCCTAACCCAGTTGAGTATTTTTTTACTAACCCTAACCCAGTTGAGTAATTTTTTACTAACCCTAACCCAGTTGAGTAATTTTTTACTAACCTAATCCAGTTGAGTAATTTCTTACTAACCCTAACCCAGTTGAGTTATTTCTTACTAACCCTAACCCAGTTGAGTAAATTTCTTACTAACCCTAACCCAGTTGAGTAATTTTTTACTAACCCTAACCCAGCTGAGTAATTTTTTTACTAACCCTAACCCAGTTGAGTAATTTTTTACTAACCCTAACCCAGTTGAGTAATTTTTTACTAACCCTAACCCAGTTGAGTAATTTTTTACTAACCCTAACCCAGTTGAGTAATTTTTTCAGGATTCTTTGATTAATAGAAAGATCAGCATTTA
>JAPDDN010000413.1:0-83405 GCA_027422405.1 Ptychobarbus kaznakovi
TCCTGTTGCCAGCAGGTGGCGCTAATGAATTTATATGAATATTATCACTTAGATCTCTTCAGGTCAGGAGTCTTGTCAAACATGTGAAGTTTGTAAAGATTGGACATTGCATGTTTAAGTTAGTGTAAAACAAGTCATTTCCAGTTGCCAGCAGTGGCGCTCTGATTATAATGGAATATTCGTATTTAGATGTGTAAGGCCTGGATTCTTATCGAACATGTGAAGTCTGGGGCAGATCGAACATTGTATGGATGAGTTACAACAACATTTATTCCCTTGGCGAGACATCGAAATCTGTGATGCCGCCAAGGACACGCCCTTTGACAAAAACTCTAGATCTTCGCAATTTAACATCACAAGGGCCTTTAGGTTAGACTGACCAAATAATGTGTTGATGTCATTAAATCTCTAGGAGGAGTTAGTTACAGAATAAAACATGTCACTTCCTGTTGCCAGCAGGTGGCGCTATTACTATAACTGAATATGGTCATGTAGATCTCTTCAGGTCAGGAGTCTTGTCAAACATGTGAAGTTTGGTAAAGATTGGACATTGCATGTTTAAGTTAGTGTAAAACAAGTCATTTCCTGTTGCCAGCAGGTGGCGCTCTGATTATAATGGAATATTCGTATTTAGATGTGTTCAGGCCTGGATTCTTATCGAACATGTAAAGTCTGGGGCAGATCGAACATTGTATGGATGAGTTACAACAACTTTTATTCCCTTGGCGAGACATCGAAATCTGTGGATGCCGCCATGGACACGCCCATTAGCGAAAACTCAAGCTCTTCGCAATATAACATCACAAAGGCCTTTAGATTAGACTGACCTAAATATTATGTTGATCTCATTAAATCTCTAGGAGGAGTTAGTTACAGAGTAAAACATATCACTTCCTGTTGCCAGCAGGTGGCGCTATGAATTTATATGAATATTATCACTTAGATCTCTTCAGGTCAGGAGTCTTGTCAAACATGTTAAGTTTGGTAAAGATTGGACATTGCATGTTAAAGTTAGTGTAAAACAAGTCATTTCCTGTTGCCAGCAGGTGGCGCTCTGATTATAATGGAATATTCGTATTTAGATGTGTTCAGGCCTGGATTCTTATCGAACATGTGAAGTCTGGGGCAGATCGAACGTTGTATGGCTGAGTTACAACAACTTTTATTCCCATGGCGAGACATCGAAATTTGACAGGACGCCACGGACACGCCCTCCCATGAAAACTCTAGATCTTCGCAATTTAACATCACAAAGGCCTTTAGGTTAGACTGACCTAAATATTATGTTGATGTCATTAAATCTGTATGAGGAGTTAGTTACAGAGTAAAACATGTCACTTCCTGTTGCCAGCAGGTGGCGCTATTACTATAACTGAATATGGTCATTTAGATCTCTTCATATCAGGAGTCTTATCAAACATGTGAAGTTTGGTGCAGATCGGACATAGCATGACTGAGTTATAACAACTTCCTGTTTCATGGCGAAACATCAAAATTTGACAGGACGCCACGGACACGCCCACCGATGAAAACTCTAGATCGTCGCAATTTAACGTCACAAAGGGCTTTAGATTGCAATGACCAATTTTGGGTGTTCATCCGAATAAATCTCTGGGAGAGTTTGTAAAGTAATGACACCTGCAAATGGCAAAAATGTCACTAAATATGACGAGAAAATTCAAAATAACCGACTTCCTGTTGGGTTTCAGATTTCGTTCCAGGAGACTTTTTTGTAGGTATTGTTATGTTACATGAGTGTACCGATTTTCATATATGTACGTGAAACATAGCCTGAGGGCTCTCCGCTGAATGAGTATAGGTGGCGCTGTCGAGCCATTTTGCCACACCTACTTCTGAAACCCATATAAGACGTAAATTTCCACCAGTTCTGATGCGTGTGCAAAATTTTCTGACTTTTCAAGCATTTTTAGGCCCTCAAAAATGCGATTAAGTTTGGAAAAGAATAATAATAATAATTAAAGCTGCAAGCAGCGATGGAAGGGACCTCGCACCCAGCACCGCCGACCGGTGGCTTCAGAAAGAAAGGGAACGGTAAGCAATATGCATTTAAAAAGGTAAATATAGAGGAAAGTGTCATAGTCATTTATATGTGTCAAACCTGCTGCCAGCTGGTGGCGCTATGTCCATAACTGAACATTAACATGTAGATGTCTTCAGTCTAGCACTTTTATCAAACAAATGAAGTTTGGTGCAGATTACCGTTAGTGTAAAGCCTGACACATCCTGTTGTCAACAGGTGGCGCTATGATTACATCTGAATATTGGCCTTTAGATGTCTTCAGGCCAGGAATCTTACCAAATATGTGAAGTTTGGTGCAGATTGGACAATGCATGTTTAAGTTGGTGTAAAACAAGTAATTTCCTGTAGCCACCAGGTGGCGCTATGTCTATAACTAAACATTGGCATGTAGATGTCTTCAGACCAATACTTTTATCAAACATATGAAGTTTGGTGCAGATTGAACATGGTATGTTTGAGTTAGTGTAAAGCATGATATATCCTGTTGTCAGCAGGTGGCGCTATGATTATATCTGATTTTTGGCCTTTAGGTGTTTTCAGGTCAGGACTCTTACCAAATATGTGAAGTTTGGTGCAGATTGGACATTGCATGTTTAAGATAGTGTAAAAGAAGACATTTCCTGTTGCCAGCAGGTGGCGCTCTAATTATAATGAAATATTCGTATTTAGATGTGTTCAGGCCTGGATTCTTATCGAACGTGTGAAGTCTGGGGCAGATCGGACATTGTATGGCTGAGTTACAACAACTTTTATTCCCATGGCGAGACATCGAAATTTGTGATGCCGCCATGGACACGCCCTTTAACGAAAACTCTAGATCTTCGCAATTTAACATCACAAAGGCCTTTAGGTTAGACTGACCTAAATATTATGTTTATGTCATTAAATCTCTAGGAGGAGTTAGTTACAGAGTAAAACATGTCACTTCCTGTTGCCAGCAGGTGGCGCTATTACTATAACTGAATATGGTCACTTAGATCTCTTCAGGTCAGGATTCTTATCAAACGTGAAGTTTGGTGTAGATCGGACATAGCATGCCTGAGATATAACAACTTCCTGTTTCATGGCGAAACATCAAAATTTGACAGGACGCCACGGACACGCCCTCCGATGAAAACTCTAGATCTTCGCAATTTAATGTCACAAAGGGCTTTAGATTACACTGACCAATTTTGGTGTTCATCTGAATAAATCTCTGGGAGGAGTTCGTTAAAGTATGACACCTGAAAATGGCAAAAATGACACAAAATATGACGAGAAAATTCAAAATAGCCGACTTTCTGTTGGGTTTCTGATTTCGTACCTGGAGACTTTTTTGTAGGTATTGTTAAGTTACATAAGTGTACCGATTTTCGTACATGTACGTGAAACGTAGCTCGAGGCGCACTCCGAATATTTATAGGTGGCGCTGTCGAGCCATTTGGCCACACCTACTTCTGAAACCCATATCAGACGTACATTTTCACCAGTTCTGACGCGTGTGCAAAGTTTCCTGACTTTTCGAGCATGTTTAGGCCCTCTAAAATGCGATTAAGTTTGGAGAAGAAGAAGAAAAGAAGAAGAAGAAGAAGAAGAAGAAGAAGAAGAAGAAACGGAGCAGATTCAATAGGGTCCTCGCACCATCGGTGCTCGGTCCCTAAATATAGCTGCAAGCAGCGATGGCGGGCCCAAGCCGATGCAAACGCCTCCCCGGGCATCAGGAAAAGAGGTGCCCAGTGGGGCACATGCATTTAAAGTAATCCACTACCAGGTCTGTGGTTTTAAGTGACCTATCTCTCTCTCTCTCTCTCTCTCTCTCTCTCTCTCTCTCTCTCTCTCTCTCTCTCTCTCTCTCTCTCTCTCTCTCTCTCTCTCTCTCTCTCTCTCTCTCTCTCTCTCACACACACATGCATTTACAGTAACCCTCTGGCAGTCTGGTTTTAAGGGATACAGCAATTAAAGGGTCAATCCAAACCATTAAGTCTGCGCAATACATACACACACAGAACAACATATAAAACTTTAGTAACACTTTCGAAAAGGTTTCAGTTATTAACACATGATCAATACTTATAAAGCATCTAATAATGCATGACTATTTTTACTAACATAAAAAAATAAAAATGCTGTAAAAATATATTGTTCATTGTTAGTTAATGCATTAGCTACTGTCAACCTAAGATAATTTATTGTAAATTTTTACCAACTCATTTTTTGAGCCGCTATTCAGTCTGTATTCACACAGCGTGATGAGAGACGTTTTGCTGCTCCGAAACACAGAATATGTAGAGAGGTGGTACTGTTATTTATTTATAACCTATATTTTTTACATGACTTAACAGGCGAGTCATAATATTAGTGAATATATTATATTGTAGTTTTATCTCTCGCCCCCCTGGTTGAGAAACACTGACCTAAAGCGCATCTTCCAGCATTGTCTTCACGATCGATCTATTAGGCATCACTGATGTGATGTTTAAAAAAAAAACATTTGTTTCTCATTTATTTGGTTCCACAGTATTTGCTGATTTTTATTTTATTTAAACACTGCTTGACGCAGAATTGCCGCTGATATCAAAGTCAAAGTAAAACGCGACCGGTGCTTACAGGCTATTTAAAACCTAAGAAAAGGGGAAAAGAGGGAAAACTCAAACGACCCCCCACCACGGTGATACCGTTATAACCGGTGTGACATCAGGTCGATTAACCGGTGGGAAAATTTCCTCACCGACACAACCCTAGCGGGCACATGCATTACAGTGACCCTCTAGCAGTTTGGATTTAAGGGATACATTAATGGAAGGGTTAATCCGAGCCATCAAGACACACACACACACACACATACAAAACAAAATATAAAACTTTGGTAATCCTTTTAATAAGGTTTCAGTTATTAGCATTAACTATATTAATTAACACAAACAATAATTATACAGCATTTATTAATGTTAGTCTCTAGCTATCCTCTCTCTCACACACACACACACACACACCACACACACACACACACAACACAAATAACAATATATAAAACTTTTCAATAAGGTTTTAGCTTTTAACATTATACTTTCAATAAGGTTTCAGTTATTAGCATTAACTATATTAATTATCATGAACAATAATTATACAACATTTATTAATGTTAGTCTCTCTCTACCCTCTCTCTCTCACACACACGCACACACACCATACACACACACACACACAGAACAATATATGAAACTTTTGTAGCAAACTGTTTTCAATAAGGTTTTAGCTTATAACATTATATAAGTTAAAATGAACAATAGTTTGTATAGCATTTATGAATCTTAGTTAATATTATGTTACAAATTGACTACTACATTATAAATAAAAATGTGGTAATGTACTTTTGTTACTGTACCATGACCTAAAATAAAATAAAAAATACTTACACAAATACAGTAAAAATATGTTGTTAGTACTAATACTCATGTTTAAAACAATATTATTAAACTATAGTTACAGCAGGGTATAGCATATAGTTACCCTAACCCTAATTCTCAATTCCAGCAAATTCAGCAATTCTAGCAAAATCACTAGCACGTCGTCCCGGGAATATTGGTTTAATACCAGTCGGGCTACCAATATATATCACTGTCCTGCCCTACGGGCTACCTTAAATACAGGGCTCCCGCAGGTCCTTATAAACTCCTTATTTTAGTTGTATCAAATTTAAGGCCGTAAAAAGTTGTAAATACGTTAAATGGTTTAAGAAAAGTCTTCATTTACAATTTCAAGAGGTCTTTCAGTTTCAATCGTGAAAGGGCTGATTAAACTTCAAAAGGCAATATTGTCATTGAATATTTATTTATTTGATATATAAATCAAAAACAGAGCTGTCAAATCACTACATGGTCTAGTGTCTGTGATTATTAAAGCAAAAAAAACACTGCTATATAAAAATATAATCTGTTTGTTTTGCGTGTCTCTCTGTGAGTGAGCGGTTGTCATGTACTTACTCAAATATGCTCGCTGACGCCGCTCAGTGTTTAACAGCGCCTGCTGTCTCACTATCTGAGGACAAACACTGAGAGCCTCACTGACATTGAGAGAACAATTAATAATCCTTTCTTCCTTTTATTTGAGACAACCATTGTCAAATACACGCAAAGATCTTCACTAACTTCACTTTACGTTACCCGTCTTCTCCTTCTTCTCTGATTTGCGGAAGTTTAGACGATTAAAGCCGGGCTTACACTGTGCGATTTTTTAAAAGTCCTTTAGGATTGTACTTGTCAGACTGTACGAACATGATGATCATGTCATACTGCGGGATCTCAGTTGTCATTAATGTCAGACTGTATGACAGTCAAGACGAGTTAAAAACGGGTGCACGCAAGAAAACTTGTCCGGAGTTTTACATTATCAACGCATACACGTTCGGTGATTGGGAACTGCGTTGCACGCGGGACCGAAATGTTGGCTATCATGAAAAGTATATGAATGGTGGCAATACCGGCGTATTTAAGAAGAATAGTGTATGCAGCTCTACACACCCACGTGAAAACAGCGGCGCAACCAGTGTTTATATAGAAAAGGCAACATATCAGATGAATTCCGTGAGCGGAGGACGGGAGCGCCGGAGTTTATGGCTAATAGAATAATTCTCTAGCATTAATTCTGCTTATAGCTTGTCTTGAAAAACGAAGACAGTGTGAGTTTCAGCGTAGGAGATGTCACACTGCAGGACTTTGCGCCAAATCTTCTGACACTGACAGAACTTCGTCGGAGGTGAAATTTGATCGCAACAGCCATTAATCGGCTGTCGGTGAACATGTCAAACCAGCGATCAAAGACTACAGATTTTAGCCTAGGATTATAAGAATCTTTTAGGATTTTCTAAATTTGTCTCAGACGACCAAATCGTGGCCAAAATCGCACAGTGTGAGCCGGGCTTAAAATGCGTATTACTTACTGCCCCCCTCAGTTCACTTCTACCCGTCAAAATAAAAGTCCGCTTTTTAACGTGAAGAAATTGACAGAAATTACGATTGTATTATAATGTAGACCACTTCTAAAATAATAATAACAAATAGAAAAATTTAAGGAATATGATTTCCCCCTCATTTTAATTTACTAAATCTCTATTGTGCAGTCCTTTATGAAAGCATAAAATGATAAAAGTTATTTTAATTTGATTACATTTTAAAGCATTAATTAAATTGTTAAAGCTTTATACATTAATTTCATTACCACCATTTTTTATAGTATATTTGTATTAAGTCATAAAAATACAGAATCCAGAAAAATTAAGTTAAACCAGAATTCATGAATTGTTATGAATTATATTAATGATGAATATAAGTTGTTAAACTAATATATAAATCATTGAGGAAATCTACTTGAATGTTTTTGATGAATTAAATTTGAATGAACATGCTTTGTAAAGCAAAAAAAAACGTGCTCAGATTGTTTAATACCATGATACCATGCAAAAAAACACCAACCAAAAATGACTGATAATTTTTTTCTGGTGATTAAAGATATGTTTAAAAGTCTCTCTATCTCTCTCTCTCTCTCTCTCTCTCTCTCTCTCTCTCTCTCTCTCTCTCTCTCTCTCTCTCTCAATTTTTCAATTTAAGTGTGCTTTATTGGCATGACAAAAACTATACATTTGTATTGCCAAAGCAATTGCAGCTGGGCTGCTCACAAGTAGTGCACATTTGAATTAACAGAAAGAAAAATAAAAACAATAATAGTAATAAAACAAATATTTAAACCGTATTAAATATGTAGTGCAAAATTAATGACTATTGTAAGTATGTGATATAAATAAAATTAAATAAGGTACAGTATAAGATTTATACAGGCAAAATATACATTTAAGTAATATAAAGGGGTAATATGTCATAATATAATCTACATGTGCTGGAAACATCAGCTCAGGCCAGACGGAGTGTCTTCTCTTCTGTGGTGACAGAGAGACACATATTGAGCAGCAAACACACAGCAGGTCTTGTGTTCTCCGAGCAGATACGCTAGTTTCTCCTGGTCTGGAAGAGTTGTAAATGTGGGATGGATCTGCTGTATTTTGTCGTAGTACACTGTCCGTATATCTGTGTATTTGGAGCCTCCTGTTAGGAAGTGCAGTTTTGTTTCCATCTGATTCAGGTCACAGTGTGAACACAATCTCTGCTCCGGGGGCAGCCATGTTTGTCTGTCTCTCCATCTCCCTCTCCCTCTCCCTCCCTCAACCCTCCTCACTGTCACAATGAAAAAAAGACAGCCCCCTCCATTCCACTTCACACACACACACACACATATACACACACTCACACTCAGTGTCTTGGCATCATGTTGACAAAGTTTGGTGTGAACTACTTGTTTCTTCTTGGAGGAGTATGAATTAGTTTGCAGCTTGATTATTCCAGAAATTGACATTAAAATAAAAATAGCCGGCTTCCTGTTGGTCGTAGCTAATGAGTGTAAATTAGAAAGTTGTCCGGCTTGATGAGAACAATATATGTACTGAGTTTGGTGACTGTAGCTAAAATTAACCTCCCATGTTTTGACAAAAGGTGGCGCTATAGAGTGCCTCCTCCATGCCTGTTAATGAGCTTTTGCCAGTGTCTATCTATAATTAATACTGATGTGTGTGTTGAGTTTTATGAAATTCTAAACAACTTAAGTGTCTCAAAATCACCAGAAGAAATATTGAGGTTTGACACGTTGCCATGGCAACAGTATTTTAGATATCAATATTCCCTTCACAGTTTCACATCGGCCGTGTTTTTACAATATTCTGATGAAGTTTGAAGCAAATTGGGTAAAAGTAAGATGGTGAATTCTAAGCATTTTGAAAATGACACACTTCCTGCTGCCAGTTGGTGGCGCTATAACTTTGCCTCATAATTGTCACATCGATGCGATCGGCTTCATACACCGAACAAACCACTGAAGTGTGATCAAAATCAGACAATGTATGTGGACTTTATTAGACACTTCCTGTATCTCAATTCTCGCCATAACTTCATCGCCTCGCCACGGGCAAACCGTTCGAGATATCAAAAATCCCTCCGCAATTTAGCATCCCCAATGTCTTGAGATCACGTTCACTGGGTTTGGTGCTCGTGTGTTGAAAATCCTGGGAGGAGTATTTCAAATTCCAGAGCATGTGCTTTTTAAACAGCCCTGAATAGCCGACTTCCTGTTGGGCGGAGCCTATGACATGAGGCGCAAAAGTTGTACCCAGTTTCATATGAATACGTGCAAGTATGTGTGAGCTATACATCAAGTTTTCTGATGGTGTTCCAAGGGGCGCCATAGAGCCTCTGTGCCACGCCCGGGTCCCAGCCTCTGCGGCGTCCTAATGGCCGCAGGTTCCAATGTCTGTGCAAATTTTCAAGAGTTTTTGACCATGTTAAGCCCCCCAAAAATGCCTGGATAGTCAAAAAAAAAAGAATCCTAACGAAATCAATAGAGCCCTGCGCCTTTCTGGCTTGGGCCCTAATGAAACAGTTCACATATCTTGTGCTGGTCCCCTTCATGACTCAGGATGTACTATGGCTATAAGTGTAATAGATTATAAGTGTTACAGGTACTCGCCCTGAGTGGGCATTATCCATTTGGAATCGTCCAAATTCCTGGATAATTGGGTAAAAGATCAATTTGATTGTGGAATAGCACACATTCAGCCACTTAACATCCCAGGTCCTATGCATGTTGCCAAGTACCAATATTCATTGAAAAATGATGCTCGCATAGGACCTGATTATAGGAGCAAGGAATTATAGTTCCTTGCTCCTCCCTCACCAGCTCCCCCATGTGGCTGGTCAGGTCTCCCCATGAGGCATGATGAGAGTAATTTATTTACCCTGTTCGCAAAACAGTTGAATCTGACGGGTCTGTAATTCTCCAGTATGTAGATGACATTCTCATTGCTAGCCCAACAAAGTTTAAACATTTTGAACAAACGGTTTTGAAAGATCTTATAAACAGGGTTTTTAAAGTAAATTTGAAGAAAGCACAACTAGCACAACCTGAAGTAAGATCATCTGAGTCAGATCATCAAAGTTCATGGGCAACGAATCACTCCAGAAAGAATTAAGTCCATTGTCGAAGTGCCAAAGCCAAACACTGTGTCACGGTTGTTGGGTCCGTGTGCTCATTCTGTGTATGTCTGTCTGTGTGTGTGGACCCGCTCGTTGTGCTTGTCAGCGTTGCCTAGCACCGCGCACCTGACGAGGTAATCAGAGCGGTTACAGGTGTAGCTCGTCTGCACTGCCTATATCTGGCTGGCGTTTCTGTGGTGGGTTGTCAGATCATTATTGCTCTTGTGTTGTCTTACTCTCTGTCAGTCTTCCAGTTCCTGAGTCAGTTCTCGCCTGGTTGCTTTTCGGTATTCCTGGAGGGTGCGGACTGGACTGAATTCTCTGCCCGAGCTGGAGACTCTGCACTGCCGGGTTAACTGCACCTGCACTGCCGGATTGTCTGCACCTCCACTGTGTTTTGGAGTCTGCACCTGCACTGCCGGGTTATCTGCACCTCCACTGTGTTTTGGAGTTGTCTAATAAAAACTGTCTATTTCACTCGCATTTGGATTTTGAGCTTCTGTTTCGTGACACACTGTCACTGGTCCTTAGACCAAGTAATGGGACTTCTTAATTACTGCCGCCAGTATGTGTCTGAATAGACTGAACTGTCTAAGCCTCTAATATAATCTTTAAAAGGAGGAAAACCCGGATCAGAGCTCATCGAATGTACGGAAGAGATGGAGGATATGTTTGTGAGTATCAAATAGACTCTTGTTTCCTGTCCAACTTTATGCCAATGCCAGTCGGCCCTTTCATCTGTTGACCTGGGTGGGGAATAAGTCCTACTCAGCTGCCCTGGGCTAATGAGTTCCCGGGAGACCATCTTATGGAGTGGAGGAATATTATTCGACCCTGATTTCTAGGGAAGGGAACATAACATCGATTCAGCTAACTATCACATTTTTTTTATTTACGATTTTAAAATCGATATTAATTCATAACAACATTGCTTTATTTTAGTTCTTGCTTATACATGAGGCGGAGGAAAGTTACCTCTTTTAAATTTCAGCAGACAGCGATGTGTTGTATCAGTGTTTCTCAACTGGCCAAAGAAACAACATCAACAACAAAAAACGTTAATGTTTTTCTGATGCGAGACTTTTATTTTAAAAGACGTGCATGAAAGCGTTTGACACTTCTGTCAGATGCAGTTTAAGTAAAGAGTGCCTGAGAAAAACGTAGTATGATCTGCTGTCAGATGAGATGTTGATAGACTTAATGTCAGTGTCATTATTCTATTGTTATTTCTGTAACTTGTTATGAAATAAAAAGTATCTCACCTCAGAAAAACAAACTATCCTGTCCTGTCAGATGTTATACAGTGTTCATAGCGCGCACTCTTCTATAGCACGTGCGAACACAAAGCACACAAACTACGAGCATGCAACGCGTGAAATAAAAGTACAGTACCAATAAATCACATAACTGTACTGCGTGTGTTAGCTGGGAAGGATTTGCATGAAGGTATGATAATTATTCTATTCAGGAGCAGTTTCCACGTTTCATTACAGTTCATGTCAGTATTGTATATTCACCATGGTAACTGTGGCTTCCATAACCCAAAAATACCATGATTATTAACTTTGTGCCATTTTGTACGTTTAAATGACTGTGGTGGCTCAAACCAACTTAACTATAAACAAAATAGCTATAAATAAAATAAAATTTTGTTTGTATTAACAAAAACTAGTTTGGGCTACTATGTAATAGCCTTGCCTTACAGGCTGTTTATTCGGTATTAATCATATTCTGAACAGTGTTAACTTTGTTTTTTATTTTTACCAAATAATATGGTAAGTGGGTCAAGGCTTATATAAAAGAATGAAATTTTATATTTTAAAAGAATGGCTTTCGAGTTAAGTTTGATGTTAAAGAAAGCTTTCATGAACTCTTCATTTTATTTTATTAATGGAACTAGTTTGATGGGCACTTTATTTCAAAAGGCATTTTATTTCAAAGAAGTATTTTTCTTGTAGACAATTTGTGGCTCTGTGTTTATGTTTACTGAAATAAAAAAGGAGAATTGACTGCTAAGATGTATTTTTAGGGACCGAGCACCAATGGTGTGAGGACCCTATTGAATCTGCTCTGTTTATTAGGGACCGAACACCAATGGTGCGAGGACACTCTTGAATCTGCTCCGTTTATTAGGGACCGAGCACCGATGGCGCGATTTGTCATTGTAATCTAAAGCCCTTTGTGACGTTAAATTGCGAAGATCTAGAGTTTTCATCGGAGGGCGTGTCCGTGGCGTCCTGTCAAATTTCGATGTTTCGCCATGAAACAGGAAGTTGTTATAACTCAGGTATGCTATGTCCGATCTGCACCAAACTTCATATGTTTTATAACACTCCTGATATGAAGAGATCTACATGACCATATTCAGTTATAGTAATAGCGCCACCTGCTGGCAACAGGACGTGACATGTTTTACTCTGTAACTAACTCCTCCTAGAGATTTAATGACATCAACATAATATTTAGGTCAGTTTAATCTAAAAGCCTTTGTGATGTTAAATTGCTAAGAGCTTGAGTTTTTGCTAATGGGCGTGTCCTTGGCGGCATCACAAATTTCGATGTCTCGCCATGGGAATAAAAGTTGTTGTAACTCAGCCATGCAATAACCGATCTGCCCCAGACTTCACAAGTTCGATAAGAATCCAGGCCTGAACACATCTAAATACGAATATTCCATTATAATCAGAGCAAAACCTGATGGCCAAAGGAAATGACTTGATTTAAACTAACTTAAACATGCAATGTCCAATCTGCACCAAACTTCATATATTTGGTAAGACTCCTGACCTGAAGAGATCTAAGTGACCATATTTATATAAATTCATAGCGCCACCTGCTGGCAACAGGAAATTACTTGTTTTACACTAACTTAAACATGCAATGTCCAATCTGCACCAAACTTCACACGTTTGATAAGAGCCATGCCCTGAAGAAATCTACGTGCCAATTTTTTTGTTATAGACATAGCGCCACCTGCTGGCAACAGGAAATTACTTGTTTTACACTAACTTAAACATGCAATGTCCAATCTGCACCAAACTTCATATGTTTTTTAAAAGTACTGGATGAAGACATCTACATGCCAATGTTCAGTTAAATATGTAGCGCCACCTGCTGTCAACAGGAAATGTGTTGTTTTACACTAACTTAAGCATGCAATGTCCAATCTGCCCCAAACTTCACAGGTTTTATAAGAGCCATGGCCTGAAGACATCATGCCAATGTTTAGTTATAGACATAGCACCACCTGCTGGCTACAGGAAATTACTTGTTTACACTAGCTTAAACATGCAATGTTCAATCTTCACCAAGCTTCATATGTTTGATAAAAGTGCTAGCCTGAAGACATCTAAATTTGTATTGTCCAGTTATGGACATAGTGCCACCATCTGGCAGCAGGTTTGGCACATATAAATGACTATGACACATTCCTCTATATTTACCTTTTTAAATGCATATTTCTCACCGTTCCCTGTCTTTCTGAAGCCACCGGTCGGCGGTGAGCCGGGTGCGAGGTCCCTTCCATCGCTGCTTGCAGCTTTAATTATTAGGGACCGAGCACCGATGGTGCAGAGGACCCTATTGAATCTGCTCCGTTTATTATTATTATTATTATTATTATTATTATTCTCCAAACTTAATCGCATTTTAGAGGACCTAAACATGCTCGAAAAGTCAGGAAACTTTGCACACGCATCAGAACTGGTGAAAATTTACGTCTGATATGGGTTTCAGAAGTAGGTGTGGCAAAATGGCTCGACAGCGCCACCTATAAATATTCAGCGGAGTGCGCCTCGAGCTACGTTTCACGTACATGTACGAAAATTGGTACACTCATGTAACATAACAATACCTACAAAAAAGTATCTTGGTACGAAATCAGAAACCAAACAGGAAGTCGGTTATTTTGAATTTTCTTGTCATATTTTGTGTCATTTTTGCCATTTTCAGGTGTCATACTTTAACGAACTCCTCCCAGAGATTTATTCAGATGAACACCAAAATTGGTCATTGTAATCTAAAGCCCTTTGTGACGTTAAATTGCGAAGATCTAGAGTTTTCATCGGAGGGCGTGTCCGTGGCGTCCTGTCAAATTTTGATGATTCGCCATGAAACAGGAAGTTGTTATAACTCAGGCATGCAATGTCCGATGTGCACCAAAATTCCCATGTTTGATAAGACTCCTGACCTGAAGAGATCTAGGTGACCACATTCATATAAATTCATAGCGCCACCTGCTGGCAACAGGAAGTGATATGTTTTACTCTGCAACTAACTCCTCCTAGAAATGTAATGACATCAACATAATTTTTAGTTCAGTCTAATCTAAAGGCCTTTGTGATGTTAAATTGCGAAGAGCTTGAGCTAATGGGCGTGTCCATGGCAGCGTGACAAAATTCGATATCTCGCCATGGGAATAGAAGCTGTTGTTACTCAGCCATAAAATGTCCGATCTGCCCCAAACTTCACATGGTTGATAAGAGCCATGGCCTGAAGACATCTACGTGCTAATGTTTAGTTATAGACATAGCGCCACCTGCTGGCTACAGGAAATTGCTTGTTTTACACTAACTTAAACATGCAATGTCCAATCTGCACCAAACTTCACATATTTGGTGAGAGTACTGGTTTGAAGACATCTAAATGCCAATGTTCAGTTATGGACATAGCGCCACCAGCTGGCAGCAGGTTTGGAACTTATAAATGACTTTGACGTATTCCTCTATATTTACCTTTTTAAATGCATATTGCTCACTGTTCCCTGTCATTCTGAAGCCACCGGTCGGCGGTGCCGGGTGCGAGGTCCCTTCCATCGCTGCTTGCAGCTTTAGTTATTATTACTATTCTTTTTCTTCTCCAAACTTAATCGCATTTTAGAGGGCCTAAACATGCTCGAAAAGTCAGGAAACTTTGCACACGCATCAGAACTGGTGAAAATTTACGTCTGATATGGGTTTCAGGAGTAGGTGTGGCAAAATGGCTCGACAGCGCCACCTATAAATATTCAGCGGAGTGCGCCTCGAGCTACGTTTCACGTACATGTACGAAAATCGGTACACTCATTTAACTTAACAATACCTACAAAAAAGTCTCTAGTTACGAAATCAGAAACCAAACAGGAAGTTGGCTATTTTGAATTTTCTCGTCATATTTTGTATCATTTTTGCCATTTTCAGGTGTCATACTTTAACGAACTCCTCCCAGAGATTTATTCAGATGATATCCAAAATTGGTCATTGTAATCTAAAGCCCTTTGTGACGTTAAATTGCGAAGATCTAGAGTTTTCATCGGAGGGCGTGTCCTTGGCGTCCTGTCAAATTTTGATGTTTCGCCATGAAAGAGGAAGTTGTTATATCTCAGGCATGCTATGTCCGATCTACACCAAACTTCACATGTTTGATAAGAATCCTGACCTGAAGAGATCTAAGTGACCATATTCAGTTATAGTCATAGCGCCACCTGCTGGCTAAAGGAAGTGACATGTTTTACTCTGTAACTAACTCCTCCTAGAGATTTAATGACATCAACATACTATTTAGGTCAGTTTAATCTAAAGGCCTTTGTGATGCTAAATTGCGAAGAGCTTGAGTTTTGGCTAATGGGCGTGTCCATGGCGGCATCACAAAATTCGATGTCTTGCCATGGGAATAAAAGTTGTTGTAACTCAGCCATACAATGTCCGATCTGCCCCAAACTTCACACGTTCGATAAGAATCCAGGCCTGAACACATCTAAATATGAATATTCCATTATAATCGGAGCGCCACCTGCTGGCAACAGGAAATTACTTGTTTTACACTAACGTAAATATGCAATGTCCAATCTGCACCAAACTTCACATATTTGTTAAGACTCCGGACTTGAAGAGATCTACGTGACCATATTCAGTTATAGTCTTAGCGCCACCTGCTGGCAACAGGAAGTGACATCTTTTACTCTGTAACTAACTCCTCCTAGAGATTTAATGACATCAACATATTATTTAGGTCAGTCTAATCAAAATGCCTTTGTGATGTTAAATTGCGAAGAGCTTGAGTTTTCACTAATGGGCGTGTCAATGGCGGCGTGACAAAATTTGATGTATCGCCATGGGAATAGAAGCTGTTGTTACTCAGCCATAAAATGTCTGACCTGTCCCAAACTTCACACGTTTGATAAGACCATGGCCTGAAGACATCTCTGTGCCAATGTTTAGTTTTAGACATAGCCCACCTGCTGGTAACAGGAAATTAATTGTTTTACACTAACTTGGACATGCAATGTCCGATCTGCACCCAACTTCACATATTTTGTAAGAGTCCTGTCCCGAAAACATCTAAAGGCCAATATTCAGATGTAATCATAGCGCCACCTGCTGGCAACAGGAAATTACTTATTTTACACTGATATAAACATGCAATGTCCAATCTTGACCAAACTTCATATATTTGGTAAGACTCCTGACCTGAAGACATTTAAAGCCCAATATTCAGATGTAACCATAGCGCCAACTGTTGACAACAGGATGTGTCAGGCTTTATACTAACTCAAACATACTATGTTCAATCTGCACCAAAATTCATATGTTCGATAAAGGTGCTAGCCTGAAGACATCTATATGTTAATGTTCAGTTATGGACATAGCGCCACCAGCTGGCAGCAGGTTTGGCACATATAAATGACTTTGACATATTCCTCTATATTTGCCTTTTTAAATGCATATTGCTCACCGTTCCTTGTCTTTTTGAAGCCACCGGTCGGCGGTGAGCTGGGTGCGAGGTCCCTTCCATCGCTGCTTGCAGCTTTAATTATTATTATTATTATTATTATTGTCCAAACTTAATCGCATTTTAGAGGGCCTAAACATGCTTGAAAAGTCACAAAACTTTGCACACGCATCAGAACTGGTGAAAATTTACATCCGATATGGGTTTCAGAAGTAGGTTTGGCAAAATGGTTCGACAGCGCCAGCTATACATATTCAGCGGAGTGCGCCTCGAGATACGTTTCACGTACATGTACGAAAATCGGTACACTCATGTAACATAACAATACCTACAAAAAAGTATCTTGGTACGAAATCGTAAACTCAACAGGAAGTCGGTTATTTTGAATTTTCTCGTCATATTTAGTGTAATTTTCAGGGGTCTTACTTTAACTAACTCCTCCCAGAGCTTACGTCAGATGAACACCAAAATTGGTCATTGTAATCTAAAGCCCTTTGTGACGTTAAATTGCAAAGATCTAGAATTTTCTTGGGAGGGCATGTCCGTGACATCCTGTCAGATTTCGATGTTTCGCCATGAAATAGGAAGTTGTTATAACTCAGGCCTATAATATCCGATCTGCAACAACCTTCACATGTTTGATAAGACTCCTGATCTGAAGAGATCGCCGTGACCATATTCAAATATAGTCATAGCGCCACCTGCTGGCAACAGGAAGTGACATGTTTTACTCTGTAACTAACTCCTCCTAGATATTTAATGACATCAACACATTATTTGGTCAGTCTAATCTAAAGGCCTTGTGATGTTAAATTGCGAAGATCTAGAGTTTTCGTTAAAGGGCGTGTCCTTGGCAGCGTGACAAAATTTGATGTCTCCCCATGGGAATAAAACGTGTTGTAACTCAGCCATACAATGTCCGATCTGCCCCAGACATCACACGTTCGATAAGAATCCAGGCCTGGACACATCTAAATACGAATATTCCATTATAATCAGAGCGCCACCTGCTGGCAACAGGAAATGGCTTGTTTTACACTAACTTAAACATGCAATGTCCAATCTTTAAAAGGACATTATTGTACGTTTTTTGTTCTGCAATCATTGCTTTCTGTCAAAAGATTGAAATTTTTCTGCAGAAACTGTTAATAATTCCAAATCATATCTATTAGTCATTTCCTGCAACTGAAATTCCTAGTCTCATTCTGAATCACAAATACATTTCAGTCTTCGACCATAATAAATATTTTCAATCGAGCAAGGTGGATGAAAACTATTAGCTCTAAGAATGGTCTAACAAAGAGATATATCACTCTAAGAAAGGATATATATCACTTAAATAGCTTCTAATCTCTACATGATTGATACAAGTGTACAATAATTCAACACCCATTCTTACCAGCAGTGACTCCCCCACATTTTTTGTGCCATTGACTCTATTCAAGAAATGTATTGAATGTACGATGGAAGTGCATAAGGTTAAATAACAAATTAAACATACTGTGATGTCAGTTCCATCAAAGATCCATCCCCACTAATTATGGGCAGCGAGGCTTCTCACTGGAACAAGAAAGAAGGATCACATTTCTCCAATCCTAGCATCTTTACATTGGCTTCCTGTAAAGTTTAGAATCGATTTTAAAATAGCTGTTTATGTGTACAAGTCGTTAGCCGGCCTTGCACATATATATATATATCAGTGACCTTCTGATTGCTTACTCTCCTCAAAGAGCTCTTAGGTCCAGTAATCAGTTTATTTTAACGGTCCCACGTTGTCGCTGCAAAACCAAGGGTGACCGGGCTTTTTCAGCTGCAGCCCTGAAACTTTGGAATAGTCTGCCTGTAAATGTGAGACACGCTCCTTCACTAGCTAGTTTTAAGTCTGCTCTTAAATCTTATTTGTTCTCCCTGGCTTTTGAATAATGCCCGCTTAAGGCTCTGTTGGCAACTTGGCTTAGATTCTATTTTTTTTTTTTTTTTTTGCTGTATTGTATTTGTTGTACAGCACTTTGGTGCAACTCTGTTGTTTTTAATCGTGCTATAGAAATAAACTTTGACTTGACTTGACTCCGATTGGCAAAAAGACAGTCCCTATCATGTAAGACTTTATTAATAAAAGTATTAAGTGTCAGATTTGATCTCTTAGGGAAAAAAGTAAACTTAGGTTTGAATGAAGTGGCACTTATAACCGAATAATTATTTGAAACACTGTCCATAGCATTATAATTTTTATGGCATCACACTTTAAAAATAAAACAAGTCACCAACCTCACCCTTCTGATAAAGTGTGATGTACTTCGTCCCTCATACCATACACTCTTCCTTCTTGACAGTCGTTCTGGTCACGTATAAATTTAGAACGGTTTTCTTCATTTATAAAGCTAGATAGTCTCTCTAAATCATATTTAAATTTAGTTTCAAAATTAAGTCTGTATTCAGGTGAATGCTCTTCGGAAATTTTAAGTAAAATAATTTATTGCCTTATGCATTTCAATTTTAAATTTATTCAGAATTGCTTTCCACTTATAGATTATGCTGATGGACTGCAGCATTTGTACATTTTGTCAGAGTGCAGCACATTCTGCTCAACTGAATGTCATCTGGGTCAACATCACATGTCTACAAAGATCGAATATCACTCTCTTCTGAGAAGGTACAATCCATAGAGGCCAAAGTCGACTCTGAAGTATCTTGGAAACTTTCCTTGAATAGAACGGAATGAAAGGGGTGGGAAGGAAAAAGCTCTGATGTCACATATGAACACAAGATCTTCACATTGGTGGAGTTGTCTTTTAAACTGTGCACAGAAAAGAGGGCAGAGGAGTGGATTAAATAACTGGAAGACTAGAGATTAATGACCAAAAGTGATCAAATAAGGTACTGTGTAATTATTTAATATGTACTTCAACCATGAGTTGTTTGCAAATATGTTTGATTGATTTTTTAAATAACAATTTGAAATGACAGAACAATGGACCAGCATTTAAAATGATTGTTACACTTTGTGGTTGCAGACATTAGTGGAACATTCAAATAGTTAATGTGATTATGTACTAATTATTTTAACTTGAGGGAAACTGACTTCATTCATAAACTCATTTTTTACACCAACATTTTAAAAGTTGTTAAGCAAAAATGGCAAAAGTTAAAAGTAAAGAGATGTTAGCTTGCATTAGTTGAATGGCATAGAACCAATATATGAGCAACATGAGGCATGGTTATGTTAATATAGAAATAATTGAAATCAGCAAAGCCTGTCCTTATTGTCCCATCAGTATACATAGTATATGTTCCCCGTCTATCATACATGAAGATATTTTCACTTATTTTGTTCCACCATAAAATACATCTAATACCCCACTCATGATCATTTAAAGTCTTTGTGTCTTGAAGTCTTGAAAAAGGCTGTTACTGGCAAATGGCCAAAACTACTATGGGTAGGCCTACTATAGAGATTGATAGGAAATTATTTATTGTTTTTCTTGAGAATCTGGGTTATATCTGGCATATCAAAAATTCCAAATTATCTTTATACCACAAAGAAAAACTATCCAAAAATAATAATAAAAATAATTACAAACAAAAATAGTATTCTTCTAAATAATTAAATTTGTAAAAAAAAAAAAAAATTTGCTGTGGGCAAAGTTAAGACTCATAAGTTTAGATTTTTGCGTAACTTTTAACATTGTAGCACTGCCTTTATACTTTTGACCAGATTGTTTGCTTGTCGTTATTACTATTGTACAAACAGAGCCGATCCTCCCTATATGCAGAATACGCAAGCTGCGTAGTACGTAATAGATAGAGTACGCAATACGCAAGCTTTGCTCTCAAATATGTTTTATTTTTAGTTTTGTTTTGAATTTGGCCAACACAAATGATAATTTATTGTAATGCAGTGTTGTCGCCCTTTCTGGGTAAAAATCTGTCAAATCATGTAATATTAATTTTGTAAAGTCTCTTGCTCGAGATGAAAAAAAACTGAGTTGAAAGCAAAGCGATTGAGGGGCGGAGTGAAACACGGACAAATGCATTTAATTCATTCGTTCTTAACCACTCGACTTTATATTTATACTTTTATAATGGTTGTTATTGTTCAATAAAACTAATATTTGACTAAAATGTGCAGGATAGTGTTCCATGTCGTATTTTGTTTTACTATAAATATACACACAGCAGATGAACAGTAAAGCCAAAAGAAGTATGAGACAAAAACCTTCTCAAAACTTCACTAAATATAAGTGTTTCAAGATTATTGTTCACCATGCACTAAGGTGCTTAAAGTTAAAATCATAGTTCTAATCCAGTAACTAACTGAATTCCTTAATTCCATAATTAGTTTTATGTTTTTATTTTTATTTTAGTACTTTATTTTATTCAAGGCAATGCAAACCCTTAGACTACAAAGTATGATTTGCTAACAAAACAACAGCCCAATTATCAGTTAAAATGACAGTGCATGCATAATTATTAGCCAAGTTGATATTCTGAAAAAAAATTTCCAAGCACATTTGACCAATTTCAAACATCTATCTGTTGCTGCTGGTCAGAGTTTGTCTTCACCCGACTGAACATGTTCATTCAGTGTTTGTTGGTGTCTGTTTGGGCAGTGTGAACATGACAGTAATTTTTCATAAAATTCTAAATCCAACTGCCAACTTCAATCGCTAACAAGCGTTTACCAATACTTTAAGTATTTTCTCTAAACTCTTAACACAGCAACACACCAACATCACACAGTTAGCCAAATAGTAAATTTTCTGTCCAAAACCACTTTTTGTTAAATAAATACAAAATCTACATTTCAAAATGCTGAATACCTTTTTCTTCATATACAAACTCTATCAAAACACAGCTAGCCTGATTCAAAATCAAGTCATTCGGTCAAAACATTAGCAGTGGTTTTCTATACAAGAGGGACATGTAGTCAATTATAGTACGTACCCTGCTAACAAAAAAAAGAGTTGTCAGAACGTTTTGCTAACATTCCCATTAAGTTATGAAAACTTTATTTCAGAATGTTTTGTACACGTTGAAAACGTCCAGGTATTTTTATGTATTAAGAACTTTTTTGTTGGGTTTCTGCAAACGTTACAGGAACATTCTATCCTACCATAACGGGAGAAGCCGATTAGTCACCAGAAGAGACGGACAGCAGCGTACATGTAAGTGTTATAATACTTGTTTGTAGATCTGTTGTTTAAATTCTTTACTTGTTGCTAGGAAGGAATACTTTGTTTCCTACCTATTTCTATTCTGCATTTTCGTTGAGGTTTATATTTTTGATTGCGCTTACTGGTAATTATAATAATTTCCGCCTCCATTGTTCCTTGGGCAAAGTGTTAATTTCGTCTTGAGCTATTAGCACTCCTTTAGGCTATTGGCTGGGCAAATCAGAAGCTGGCCACAGCTGTTTTCACTCTAGTCTCTTAATTAGACTGTATATTTATTAGATGTCCGAGCACTGATGCGGAAGCGTCTACGGAAACGTTCAGCCTCCTCGTGTAAAGACCAATGAGTGTAAAGACCGACAAGTCAATTTTCTGCGCGACTTAAACCGAGCAACACATTTATGTATAATTTCTATCTTCCCTCACACACTCTCCTTTGCTATTCTCTATTCTTCCACCTCTAACATGTGTTTCCAAACCATTCCAGTTTTCTCTCAACCACGCTCTAACATCACACGCAAATGGCAACGTAATCCTGCTAACCTACGCCCTATCTCTACATCTTCTACTACACATTTGTATTTCTCCGTGGCTCTCTGGAATTGTCAGTCAGCTGTCAACAAAGCAGACTTAATTTCTGCTTTTTCTTTACAATACACACTCAGCATCTTTGGCTTGACTGAGACCTGGATTTGTCCAGAAAACTCAGTAACTCTAGTTGCCCTATTTAACAATTTATCTTTCTCTTACACCCCGTGTCAAGTTGGCCGCAGTGGGGGCACTGGTCTGCTCATTTCAAACAATTGGAAATACTCTACATACTCTCCCCTATGCAATTACCTCTTTTTAATCTCATGCAATTACTGTAATTGCATAAGATGGTGGTTCAAGATGGCACCGAGTATGGCAGCCGTGTTGCAAGCTCCAAGAAAACTTTTTTTGTATGTTTTATTTGTTTTTTTGTTGTTTTACATGTTAGATGTTGTTAGTATAACTGTCTACGATAGACACATGCTTTTAAAGATTGGTTTCTCCGTCGCGCAACGCAAACCATACTTTGAGTTCTTGAATGCTTTGTTCACAGACACCGCATTGGTGCCCTTTGTCTGGGCCGCACGGCCCGCACGATCATGAGTTGAATAAGTTGCACTTTATTCTTTATTCCTCCTTGATCCTTTCTTCCAATTCTGGATCGAGGACGAAGGAATGCTGTTTGAAGAAGGGTGAGATTTCGATTTCAGCCTGATACTCGTCGTCGGTAAGGTGATACAATGCTAACTCGTCAATGTGAAGGATTGAGCCCTTAGGGACAGTGATCCATAAAGTTTGGTTGGGCAAACTAATGCGCGTGGCGGTGTCGTGTTGATCGTATGTGAGGGTAGCTGTTCGTGCTGGGGTGTTGACCAGCCATCAGTTTCCGATGATTTCGGCTTGCGTTACCTCAACTTGAGAATGTGGTGTTGCTTCAGCAGGGCAGCTAGTGTCGGGTCTACTGGATTCTAGGCCGCAGATGCCCTCTGTATTATCGCGTACGAAGGGTTTACTCGGGCAGAGGAAGTGAATGTCCTTAGTGAGCATACACATCTTTAGGTTTGGGGGCCAGATACAACTGCTCGTTGTTATCATGATACGCAACGACTTCAGGAGTGTGGATTTTGACATAGGTGTTCCCTTGCCAAAATCCCACATTCACAACATCTTTAAGCCAGTAAATATTATTAGTGTCGATAATGGGCAAACTGAAAAGAAACGCCAAGTTGCCTGCTTCCGGGTCTGCGTATATGGGAATAGCGCTGCCGGGGAAGGGGGCGAGATGAGTTTGGATGAGACTAGCGGGGCCCGCAGTGGCCGAAGTTAGGACGTTTGGACAAGGCTAAGAGGTATCACGTAGCACGGAATCCTATTCATGGCTAAGTTGTCGATCAAGGAACTTACATCGCGTATCATGTCGGTCATGATTTTGGCGGGTGGCCTTGATCAGTTGACAGCGGTTCTCACAACGTGTTACGACGACTTTATTGAAGGGAGTCGATCTCAATTTCAGGACCTGGATTCAAGGATTGGTTAAGGGAGTTTAAAGTGAGAGAGGGGAAAGGAAAAATCGCTGCGCCCTTGTCTTATATTGATTCGATAGGCAATAGGTGAGAGCTTGTCTACAATCTCATGGGGTCCTGTCCAGTGAGGTAGGAACTTCTTTGACAGGACGATGGGGAGCATTCTGCCTTGGTCGGGCGAAGCTGTAGTACCACACTTTGTCTCCGACATTGAGCTCATGGTGAGAGGCCTTTCGGTCGTAGTAGGCTTTCCGAACTTCCGCACTTCGTTGTAGCTGCTGTTGCACGAAAACGAAAGTCGTTCTCAGGTGGTGATGTAACTCTTCCAGGTATTGGTGAGTGTTATAAGCGGTGACGAGGTTCAGGTCACCAAATTGGTACAGCAGGTGTAGCGGTAGCATCATGTTTCTCCCTGTCATCATTGTTAATGGAGGTACTCCGGTAGATTGGTGAGGGGTGGCTCGAGCGGCCATCAGTACCAGAGGAAGTTTAATGTCTCAATCCTTTTGATTGGTGGCTACATACTTCTTAAACATGCTGACCACTGTCCTGTTAACCCGTTCAACTTGACCGGAGGGAATTGGGTGATGGCTTATATGGAGTTTGACCTGTATACCCAGGAGTTTCCACACTTCCTGCATGATTTCGACGGTGAAGTGGGTTCCGCAGTCAGAGTTGACCCTTAAAGGCAGTCCAAATCTTGAGAAGATGTGGTTCATTAACAGGCAGGTTGTTGTTTCTGCTGTATCGTTGGGAGCTGGGAGGCACTCTATCCACTTTGTGAATTCGCAAACCACGGTGAGGAAGTATTTGTTACCCCGTGTTGACCGTGGCAGGGGTCCTACCCAGTCTATTTGGAGGTCCGACCATGGGAAGGTCATTCCTTTCCTTTGCAGTGGTGCTCGGTGGTTTGGATTTGCCTGTTGGAACTGGCAACACACCAGGCATCCTTTAACGTATTTTGCTATGTCTTGCTGCATGCCAGGCCAGTATGCCACTTGCTTAAGTGTTTCATAGGTGGCCTTGACACTGTGGTGTCCTGCGCATGGTGCATCGTGTGTGTGTGTGTGTCAACATCACCCCCCTTTGGCCGTGAGGTACTACGAGCTTTGGCGCAGTAAGTGGCTCAGGGACATACGTGAGAACACCGTCTCGCAGATGCAGCATGTGCTTGATAGAGTGGAGCGTGCGGAGCTCGGAGGACGTGTTTAGGTCCGTGGTGGAAATGGGATGTTCTAATGGGTCGGACATGTGAGCTGCCATGGTTCGTAGTGACGAATCCGCATTTTGAAGGGTGAGGAGATCGTCAGCAGTGAACTGAGGTGATATGGCAATGTGGGAGGGGGCAGGGGTGTGCGCGCCAGTGGCGTGCTGGCGGCGGATTACTGCTGCCACCGAAGGGTTGGGTGGGAGGGCATGAAATGTCCAGGACTCTTCATGCAATGCACCTGCTTTGGTGAGGGCATCGGTTTGGTCATTTTAGGGGCTTTGGGTTCCGATGGTCACCTGTTTAGGTGGTTCTGTCGCAGGCTGTGTTGATACATGTGGTAGACTCTGATGTCTTTGCTTCAGTGTTCTGAATAGCTTCAGGCTGATGGCTGAGTTCTCTGCCCACAGGGCTAGTGCTGTGTCGGACACTGATGTGCCTTGAACATCTATCGCAGTCATGATTTGAAGGGGGCCTGTGTTTGGTTCAGGCTCCTGCAGTGAGCAGAGGAAACTTGCTGTTTGTGCTTGGTCCAGATCCTGGCTTTGCGTCTGCATCATCAATCATTGACTTAGGGGCGATGTCTGTGACTTGACACTGTAACTCGTTGGATTCTAATGACTGGCAGGGCAGAGGCTCACGGACTTGTGTCTAAATCTTTCGGTGCTTAAATTAGAGGTTCAAAGCAATTAAGCAGATCTTTCCCAATGAGGAGTGGATACGTGTTGAGTGTTGACACGTATACTGGATGGACGAAGTCCATAGGTCCCACTGTTAGATGAATTGGGGCCACATGTTTCAGTTGTAGGCCCGTATGCGAGTATGCTTGAAGATTTAGTTCACACTTTTGGAGCTTGAGGGTTCCGTTAATCCTCTTAGTTCTTTTTTGGACTTCTTTGAGAAGTTCTGTAGACATTAGAGTGATGTCAAGAAGGGCTTTGACTCTGATGTGTCGTTCGATGATGATGGGGAGGAAACACTTTCCTGCTATACCCTTTTCAATGAGATCGCCTAGGAGTTGAGGGATTGGAGTTTGGGAGGAAACGTTTAGGATGTCAGAACTGATCTGGTGTTCTTCGAGGAGTGGCAGACGACTAAGACAGTACTTTCAGGAACTTGAGGGGTTTCATCAGCAGGTGTTTGTTTGACGCTGCCGTGATCTGGAGTATTGGGTGTTGAGTTAGTGTTTAACTCTGTTGCTGGGTTTTCAGGTGGGGTTTCGTGTCCATCTGAAGTTAGGGTGTTTACTGTTCTCTGAGAGTGAGGTGAAGCAGTGCTGTTTTCTGTGGCTGATTTGTTCTGCTTGTCGCTGCCTTCTCATCCGTCAGCTAGTCAGGCTGAATCTGATTTCTCTTTCTTTTCCCACTTCTGATCCTCCTCTTTTCGTTGGAAGAACTCTTTCATCATCATTTCCATCAGCTTTTGTGAGTCGAAGTACGGTGGTGTCTTTTATTCTTGTGTGAATTCAGTTTGAGCTCGGTCAGTTTGGAATCTTGGTGAATTATTTTGTTGATTCCTTGGGCTGATTGTTCCAGGGTGAGTTTGGCGCTTTCCCTTGGAGTTCCCATTGAATTCCCATGAGCTTTTCTCTCTTGAGTTTCCAAACGAGCTTGGCTGGTTCCACGATATCCCCCATTGACTCTCATGAGGCCTTTCTTGGTCCCATGATTATCCCAGTGTCGTCCAGGTGAGCGTTGATGTCCACGTTTTTCCGTAGGCTTTCTGCACCAAGTCTCACAACTGCTGAGTGTTCATTGTTCGTGGGCATGCGAGAATGCCAAGATGGTGGCTTATGCCAGGATGAAGGTTCCTCAGGAAGAGAGTTTTAAAGTTCAGTTAATCTTCCATGTCAGATTCATTGTGAGTTCCAAAGTATGCTTGTCTGAGTCGACTGTAGTAAGCTTGAGGAGGTTCGTGACGTCCTTGTCTCGTCTCCACGGCAGTCACTAAGCCTTGATCAGACTCAGGGTAGGCGAACTCTTTAATGAGGGCTTTTTGAAGCAGTTGATAATCAGTCTTTGTGTTAGAAGGCTGCCGGTCAAGGAAGCTGCGCACTTCAGGACTGGATGTCATTCGGAGTAAATATAGTTTATCTTTGTCCGTAAAGTTAGGTCGCATTTCCAGATGGAAATCAATATCTTGTAGATACGCTTGGACATTTTGGCTGTTTGGCACGCTGTGGTTGAATTTGCCAATGTTTCTGGCGAGCTTGTCAAGGTCTTTTAGGTCCAAGCCGTGCGACGATCTGCGGCTGACTGCAGCAGATTATTTTGGCTTTGTCGTGAGGAAAAGTTCTTCAGAAGGCACTGGTGAATGTTTTAACACCACCCCCTCTGTCTTTTGCTCACGTGTCAGTCCAGGAACAGGTGACCCGGTCCTGCTTGTCAGGGGTGCGGTCGGTGCACGTCCTGTCCTTGACGGCTCATGGCGTAATTCATATGCATGCTTGAGTTCCTCTTGGAAACTTTCATACTCCTCTTTGAAGTAGTCGAGCTGTCGTGTTAGGCGGCTGATCTCTTTTCTTGACTCATCCAGGTGAGTTTCAAGGGCTTTGATTCTGCTGTTTTTGTCCCTGAAGTCAGCCTTTGCCTTCTCCAGTAGCTGCTCTGCATACTGTAGTTTGTCAGCCCGATCAGCGAAGTCCTCTTTGATTTGCTCCATTTCGTGGCTGGTAGCTGCTAGAGTCTCTTTTAGCCTGTTGATCTCCTCCTCAGCGCCTTGTTCCACGTCATCAGTCCCTTCCTGTCGTTCCTGAGCTTCAAGTTCCAGCTGCTCTATGAGTCGTTGTACGCTTGTCAGCACCTGCTGGCGTTGTGCAGCGTGCTTGTCGCTCAACTTGAGGGTGGCGATGAGTGTGTGACTTAAGGAGCCGGTGATCTTGGCTAATTCTTTGTGACTGTAGCTTTGACTTGGGTCTTCTCTCATAAGGCTTGATATGTTGTCATCCAGCTGGTCCTATGTCTGATGTTTGAGTGTCTCAGCAGCCTTAGTGAGGAGGCTGTCTGTTACAACAATTAGCCATGTTTCCAGATCTTCCCAGTGACCGACATGCTCTGTTTTGTGAGACACGTTCTGGCGGGGTGAGGGCGATCTCGAACCGAACTGACACAGACCTTGAATGGGAAACAAAGCAAAACAAAACAAAACAAAGCAAAACAAAACAGGGGTGTAAATGTGCAAAGTATAGTGTATGCTAATGTTGAGTGTGCTTCTCCGCGACTGTGATCCTCTGGTGGGATGCTTCTAATTTGTAGATTCTGCTGAGAAATTATTGAGCACAAATAAAGGTAGCACAGCTGGGAAACAGAGAAAGGAAAGGACACCAACAGAATAAGTACACGGGGGTAATAATTGGATGCTTCACCTTTTCTTGTAAGAGAAAGTCTCCTTGTTTTCAAGGAATGAGGTCAGTCTAATACGAAGGTGAAGGAGAATAACAATAACAAAATATCTCTTTGTAATAGCAGATTTTCCTCTTGTCGCTTTTGTTAAGTCTGATTTAGAAGGACGCTTCTAGTCGGAGAATTGTAAGCGGGTTTCCTCTTTCGTAATAGGACTGTGATTGCTATTTAAATTTTTCTCCTGGACGGAGGAAAGCAATAGCAATGACAGTGCTGGTCCCTTAATGGCTAAATTTACATGCAACGCTGGTTATCATGTCTCTTGTGCATGCTTAATTTTCTCTTCTCATTGACCTGCTTTAACTAGGAGGGGTATCATTTCACAATAGAGGACAGTAAATAGAAAACAGTTTTGGATACGTAGTTCTCAAGTTTCACAAATACCTGTTCAATTGTGACAGTTCTCTTATTCATGATCTTCCACAAGCACAGTCTAAGCAAACAGTAGTCAAATTAGAAGACAGTAGCAGGGATAAAAGAGAAGAGGGGAGGAAAAGTGAGGGTTTGCTCCCAAGGTTAGGACTAATAATAAGGGTGGCAGCGTGGTGGCACTGTTTAGTTGATACACTTAGGGGGTTGGTTTTGCTGTTTTACAGGATAAACAAACTGTCCTAAGTTTTGAGGGACCCTAAATTTCCTTTTGGGGTTTTCTAATTAGAAGGTTAATGTCTTTATACCCTACGCTTGGTGAGAAAGGACATTGCTTCCGTGGTGCCACTGTCACTTCACCAACCCAACACTAGGGGGAGCGCTATCTACTCTCAGGCCTAAGTAAAGGGGACCTTATTAAATTTTAGCTGAGTCAATCAGATCACCTGATGATATGAAGTAAGGCCTAACAGGTAGAGCCAGACTGTAATGAATGACTGAGAATACAATTAAAATTATAACTTGTGGTTTCTAATAAAAATTGAATGATGTTATCATTAAAATTGATAGGATCGATTAGGATTAGAATTACAAGAGCAATCTACAATTGAGTTGATAAACCAATATTGTTGCAATATGTAAACAGGAAGTGTAATTAATTATTAAATGTAATTAGAATTTTCAAATTCATAATTAATTATGAAATAAAATTACAGCTTCCAAATCACTAGTTTCGTATTCCTATAATAATAATTAATTAAATAATTTCCCAAGTTACTCATTCCTCATTGTGTCATTAACATCAAACCAAATTAATCTGTACCACCCTAATTACTTGTGAATGAAATTAAACATTGCTGTCCCTCTTAATAATAATTAAGGTTTTACTGTTGTTGTCAAATTATAAGAGCGCTTATGATTAATCAGTGGCTAATGTTGCTACGTGGAAGCAGGAACTGAAATTATTTTATGAAATTAAATTAATTTCGAATTTGTAATTAATTTTGAAATTCAATTCATATTTATCCAGATCTTATCCACTGATGTGTTTACAATCAGGAAAGAAGTTATAATTGAACGAATCACTGTATTATCAAGGTAATGAGGTAGTACCAAATTATCTTCTAATAAAACCACCAGCTATTAAACTGATACCCACTTAAAATAAGAACCTTAAACAAATGTTTATTAAAACCACCTGTGAGAGTGCTTGCCACTGATGATTAGTTATAACATTACTCATACAGCCAGTTTATTAACATTGCATTTGTTAGTCTTTTAAATGGGAAGAGGGATAGAGAGAGAGAGAGATTTCAAGAGGGGAAAAATGAAAGGCGTTTTCACATTTCAGTGTGAGTCACAGTTTAAAAGTAACTGTTCAGTCACTTACATTTCACACACACTGCATTCAACCCACATTCAAACTCTCTAAATGCTACGTGCTAATCGCTAGCCGTCAATTCTAATAGCCTTGCATTTGCTTCAATGCAAGCTCCTTTGTCTTTAGTTAGCTTAGCGCTAATGCTATTTGTTTACAACAGCTCAAAATGGCGCGGGGCTGAGCCTACACCAGCAAAAGCCCCGGAAGGGGTTTCTAACGACTTCCCTGGTTGCGCTGGTTACTATAGTGACTCACACAGGAGGTGATTTATGCACCGCTTCAGTTAATAACCGGAGCTGTAAGTGTGCTCCACACTTCAAAATCAACACGCACTATTCAGATTATTATCTGAATAAACTGAATTAGACCCACGTGTGATTGGCGGTCTTGGTTTCTCTGTTGGAACGCGGAAGATGTTGAGCTGTTTGTTTAAAGGTGTTAAGGCATTGGGTGTTACAGTTTTTCAGCGACGAACTGTTTGGTTCCTCTGCTGCTCAGCCTGATGGAAAAAGGCAGGGACCAGCACGATCGGCTTCCGGGTCGTCCATGAGCGAGCGAGTTGAAGCGCGATGAAGAGAGAAGAGACCGATTCAAAGCCGTGTTGGTCGTTTTAAGCGGCACTAGTTTGGATACGCCCCCGGCGGCTGTCCCAATCAGATTGTTCTTGTGGGGCGGAGCCCCGCCCCGCATGGCTTCTTTTGGCCAAGCCCACATCATCTGATATTTAATTTATCACATGAAATATATACTTACAGTCCTCTTATACGTGCTGTAATCATACATCATGATGCTAAAGTTTAACTGTCATCCACAACACTTATTACAGACAATGACAGCTTCTTTTAGAGACTAAACACCACATATGACACACAAAGTACATATACTACACAGTTTAAGGCACAGATTAAAACATTCCACATTTCCTAAATAATTCACATTCATACCAAACATATGAAAGGCAGAGTACAACATTAATATCCATATTATTTCTTGAGTAGATGGTTTTAATATTCAAGGCCATTAATGGTCCTTTCGAAATCCTCTAGGTAGGTTTTCGTTGTTCTCCGACGAAAAACGTGCGCTGGGTGCTGGATGAGGAGGGGGAGGGGCTTTATATCCAGACAGAGAGGCGACTTGAAGAATTAGTGACGTAGGTCAGGTGACCATCTCACTTCTTGCAGTGAGAGGATGAAGAGTAATTAATACTGTTCTGTTTTTAATCTCTGCGTGTGTGTCGTCTCCATGCCGACGTGGCATTACAATAGGATATGTACATTTTGCATGTTCAGAAGTGAGCTGCCCTGTCCTGCAAAAATGTAAACTGGTTTATGCCAGTAAATTGCTCAGTGCAAAGAAAGAGAAGTAATGGGAACCCGGTATTTATTTTTTCATGTGTCTAATAGACATGAACAAGTTCTTTGAAAAACATCTATGACCTTTGAAACATGTCTTGTCTTCATGCTCTAATAAACACACATTTGCATAAAGCATCCATATTTGTCCATGCCCATGTTGATTAGTGTGACGAAACATCAGACGGAGCGGGATCCATTTGCAGCTTTATTTAGAATAGTCAAACAGGAACGGGTCAAACACCAACAATGGAAACAGAGAGGGCAAGGCAGAGACGTAGTCGGAGAAACAGGCAGGGAGGTCAGGGCAGGCAGCAGATATCAGAGTCCGGGAAGAAACAGTCCGAGTCGGGGTAACCAGCAGAGTATCACAGGATCGAGGAACGAGGCAGGGGTAGTAACCAGGAAACACACTATGGATAGGAAAACGCTCAGAGGTGACAGCCGGGGCAAATCAAGACTTCGCAATGGGTGAGTGTATGTGTGCTGCTTATACAGTGGGGCAAAAAAGTATTTAGTCAGCCACCAATTGTGCAAGTTCTCCCACTTAAAAAGATGAGAGAGGCCTGTAATTTTCATCATAGGTATACCTCAACTATGAGAGACAAAATAAGAAAAAAAAATCCAGAAAATCACATTGTAGGATTTTTAAAGAATTTATTTGCAAATTATGGTGGAAAATAAGTATTTGGTCACCTACAAACAAGCAAGATTGCTGGCTCTCACAGACCTGTAACTTCTTCTTTAAGAGGCTCCTCTGTCCTCCACTCATTACCTGTATTAATGGCATCTGTTTGAACTCATTATCAGTATAAAAGACACCTGTCCACAACCTCAAACAGTCACACTCCAAACTCCACTATGGCCAAGACCAAAGAGCTGTCAAAGGACACCAGAAACAAAATTGTAGACCTGCACCAGGCTGGGAAGACTGAATCTGCAATAGGTAAGCAGCTTGGTGTGAAGAAATCAACTGTGGGAGCAATTATTAGAAAATGGAAGACATAAAAGACCACTGATAATCTCCCTCGATCTGGGGCTCCACGCAAGATCTCACCCCGTGGGGTCAAAATGATCACAAGAACTGTGAGCAAAAATCCCAGAACCACACGGGGGGACCTAGTGAATGACCTGCAGAGAGCTGGGACCAAAGTAACAAAGGCTACCATCAGTAACACACTGCGCCGCCAGGAACTCAAATCCTGCAGTGCCAGACGTGTCCCCCTGCTTAAGCCAGTACATGTCCAGGCCCGTCTGAAGTTTGCTAGAGAGCATCTGGATGATCCAGAAGAGGATTGGGAGAATGTCATATGGTCAGATGAAACCAAAATATAACTTTTTGGTAAAAACTCAACTTGTCGTGTTTGGAGGAGAAAGAATGCTGAGTTGCATTCAAAGAACACCATACCTACTGTGAAGCATGGGGGTGGAAACATCATGCTTTGGGGCTGTTTTTCTGCAAAGGGACCAGGACGACTGATCTGTGTAAAGGAAAGAATGAATGGGGCCATGTATCGTGAGATTTTGAGTGAAAACCTCCTTCCATCAGCAAGGGCATTGAAGATGAAACGTGGCTGGGTCTTTCAGCATGACAATGATCCCAAACACACCGCCCGGGCAACGAAGGAGTGGCTTCGTAAGAAGCATTTCAAGGTCCTGGAGTGGCCTAGCCAGTCTCCAGATCTCAACCCCATAGAAAATCTTTGGAGGGAGTTGAAAGTCCGTGTTGCCCAGCGTCAGCCCCAACACATCACTGCTCTAGAGGAGATCTGCATGGAGGAATGGGCCAAAATACCAGCAACAGTGTGTGAAAACCTTGTGAAGACTTACAGAAAATGTTTGACCTCTGTCATTGCCAACAAAGGGTATATAACAAAGTATTGAGATTAAATTTTGTTATTGACCAAATACTTATTTTCCACCATAATTTGCAAATAAATTATTTACAAATCCTACAATGTGATTTTCTGGATTTATTTTTCTTATTTTGTCTCTCATAGTTGAGGTATACCTATGATGAAAATTACAGGCCTCTCTCATCTTTTTAAGTGGGAGAACTTGCACAATTGGTGGCTGACTAAATACTTTTTTGCCCCACTGTATGTGCGTGTAAATGAGGTGCAGATGTGACAAGGCAATCAGACCCAGGTATGAGGAGTGATGGGAAACTGAGTCCGAGGGAAAGTCAATACTCAGGGGACGGCTCCCTCTGGCGGAGGAGAGGAGCCGGTACGGGAGCCTCGGTCGTGACAATTAGAGTATTACAAACTGGAAAAGTATTAATTTAAGGTTAATTTAGAACAAATAAAAGTGTGCGATTAATTGCAATTAATCGCGAGTTAAGTCATGACAATCATGCAATTAATCACAATTTAAATATTTTAATCGAATGACAGCCCTAATATATATATATATATATATGTGTGTGTGTGTGTGTGTGTGTGGTGATAAACACAGTCCTAAGCCAACAACAGCCTTTAAAATGACTTAAAATGCATTATATAAAAACAATGAGGCAACTCTGCAGAAAAAAACCGATAGAACCATCACAGAAAATTCTAACACCATCACAAATAAATTACAAATGCCATTACAAACCATCAACTTTTAACCATAAAAAAAACATAAAAAATGTGTTTTTTTTAGTGTGTTTTGGGACATATTCCATTAGGATTTATTGGTTTAAAAAAGCTACCAATAGAATGTGACCAATTACCAGTATAAACCAACAGGGTCCATTACAGTTTCCATTCAAACTAATACAAGTCCCATTATAACCAGTAAAACCATTACAAATTGTTTTATGGTTTCATTTTTTTTTTTCAACATTACATGTTATAAATGCCTGTAAAGAGAGCCATAGGCCTGGTCATTTCTGCTGTTACCCTTACAGGACGATCATATCCTTGTTTAATATGCTATTGACCAAACATTTAATCAAATATCCACTTAATTTTTCATTTTTGGCAAACTTTTTGCTATAGATGACACAGCCTCTATAATTTATTCAACAAAAAACATGTGGACATCACAACCCTTACAAAAATTAACCATGGTTATCGTAGTAAAACTGCTTAATTTTCTTTTGCGTAATTTCTGAATGCTTGAGACCATAAAATCAATCAGACAACTGTATTAATGCCACAGGTAACTGTCTAGAGCTACAATTTTGTAAATAATATAATTTAAATACAATTAAAAAAAAAATTACTTTTAGATTTAATCAAAGTTCTATTTTGACCCCTATATTAGGTGTTTTGTTTTTTACTTCCATAATATTTGAGGGAGGGGGCACAATGATAAAATCCTGCTTAGGTCACCGATTTGGCCAGCAGCGGCCCTGATAAAGATGTCTCCATGATCTGTCTTTGAAGAAATATTGTTGTATCGTGCTACAGCACACATGCTATCAGCTGCAGTTCTGGCTCCGCATATCAATATACTGTACAGCACCACAAACATTCACATCAGTAAGAAGATATTTTGAAGAATGTGGGTAACCAAACAGTTGCTGGTCCACATTGACTTTAAAAGTATAGGGAACACTGTGGACCAGCAAATTGGTTTTCCACCTTCTTCAAAATAGCGTTTATGTTTAGCAGAAGAAGGAAACTCAGGTTTAAAATAACTTTTGAGTAAATTAAGGTGTAAAAATAAAACACAAGCCTATTTTAATTATTGAGTTAATTATTCATTTAATTTTAATAAAACACCAAACACAAAGAGAAAAATCTAAAATTTTACATTTTGTAAAAATTTAGTTTTTTATATTTATTTCTTTAATAGGAATCAATCTATATAGTGTTTTATTTTTATATTTGTTCATTCAGTTTCTTGAATTCTCCTGCTAAATACACCTATAGCCTTCCTGAAAATAAAACACTGTTTATGTTATTTGTATATTATGTGTGTTTGTAATGTGTATCTTTGTTTTCATTTTTTTTACAACAAAGCCACGGTCATATCACCCTACAGCCCAAGACCGGTTGCCCACTTAAGCTAAGCACATTTGAGCCTAGTCAGTACCTGGATGGGAGACCTCCTGGGAAAACTAGGTTTGCTGTTGGAAGAGGTGTTAGTGAGACCAGCAGGGGGTGCTCACCCTGTGGTCTGTGTGGGTCCTAACTAGGGCTGAAACTATTACAAAAAATCATCGAGGCAAATCATGTGCCTCAAAGAATCATGTTGTCCATTTACTAGGGATGCACTGAATTTTCGGCAGCCGACAATATATGCCACACCACACCACCCAGCAGTGTTCAGGATTGCCCTCTCCCTCAACCATCATCACTGTGCCACGTGATGCTACGCTCTATCATTCTGCTTAGTTACCGCTCATGCTCACCGGAAAAGCAGAGTCCGCTCAAATAATGCGCCGTCAAGAAAGGTCTATGTAACGTTAGTATACTTGTTGCTGTTTGCAGTAGCGCTGTTGTGCTGTGACATGCTATGGTACAGCTGATCTGGGCAACGCTGGTAAGAATATCCTTCACTGATCTGCTCCCCGCTATGGTCTGCGCACTTTCCCTGATAATACATGTTCACTTGATGTTTCTTTACACAGAATCATCATTTCTATTCATTTCCCACTGATTTACGCGATCTGAAGAGCATTATTTGATCATATCTCTCTATGAGACGCGCCTTTTACTTTAGCACACACACACTGAAACGCATGTGACCTCTCAATGAGGACATAAACACACAAACAACATCTCCAGAACTGCTCTGAGAGTCATTTCATGAGTACAACTACCCTCATATCATATACAAACAGAAATGTAAAGTTATTCATGGAAACCCGTCAAAATAAAAGTCAGGTTTTGTTCAGCAGAATGTACATAATACTACTACTAAAATTATGAAAACTACATTTTTTTGAGGAATGATCATTTCCAACATTCTTTTTATTTTAATAGTAAATTCCCTTTGTTTGATTTTCAAAAATTTAAAGATAAACGAAATTGATGTTTTATACCTTCATTTGATAACCAGATACACAACACATAATTTCTGAGGAAAAAGAAAACATTTAAACACTAAAACTTTAGATGAGAGAAAATAAAACAACTTTATAATTGCCATTTTCTTCAATCACACAATCATTATAACAGCTAAAATACCTTGTATGTAAAAAGTGTTGAATGGTGTAAAATACATTGTGTGCAGATGATCAGGATGATACCACCTCTGCTGCATTTTGAGAAAAAACCCTGTTTGCAGGACTATACATTATTTGGAAAATTAGTAAAAATAAACAACAGTTATGTCTGATTCTGTTGCATAGAACTGAATACAAATAATACATTGATATTTAATATTGATATTTTCTATCCAATTTTCTTTCAATAAAAGTGTGGTAATTTTATTGGCTTGTGTTTTTTAAATTCTGTATCATTAAAATTGAGTTGAATTAAAAGTCTTACAAAATAACTTTATGGTATTTAATAAAATAAATAATTATTACAAGGCATTTTCAGTTTTGGTGTTCGACCAAGCACATCCAGAATTCTCTGTTTCGGCCCAGAATTTTAATTTTGGTGCATCCCTACCATTTACTGTAACAACACGCAGAGCACTGTTTGCAACCACATGCTCCTTTAAATAATTACTCACACACACAAACACCAGTATGCAGAGAGACATGAACAATGTGTTATTGTCATGTATATGGACTCTTGTTTTTGTTCCACATTAGCTTCCTGTCCACTAATTTTTGCAATTGTTTTTACAAAAGCTAGAATTATTCTAAGAAGACAGTACAGGCTTATGTCATGCTTGAGCTTTAGTTAAGATCAAAACTCCCTCTCCCGAGCGCGTGCGTGCGAATTCGCCGGTCGAATTCTTGCATGATTTTCTGTTTCCTAGCCCGAGGGCACGTGATACCGTTTCCTTCGGGCTAGATGATATTCTGCACACAGCAGCCTCCGACTCCGAGGATTTCGGGCCTGCTTTAGCAGATGCGCTCCCGCCTAGCGGCCAGGAGGCGCGGCCTTCAGCGGCCTACTCTGAGCTTGTGGACGTGCTTTCGCGCGCCACCGAGAAGCTCGCGCTGGATTGGCCCGATGAGCCCCGCGAGTCTCGAGCTTCGAAACTCGACGAGCGGTTTCTCAGCGGTGCACATTCCAAGCCTGAAAGGAGGAGGCTTCCATTTTTCAGAGATCTGCATCGAGAGATCTCCAGTTCCTAGAAGCAGCCATTTTCCACCCGCCTTACTAACGCGGCGGCCGCTGACTTCACCAACCTTGTGGGTTCTGTGGAGCAGGGTTACACCGCCATGCCGGTGATCGAGGATACTTTAGCCTCCCATCTTTCACCCTCTTTGGCTCCTTCCTGGAAGTTCCACCCCCTCCTTCCTTCCAAGCCGTGTAGGACCACTTCCGCTCTTATCGGGAAGTCCTACATTGCGGCCGGTTAGGCAGGTATGGTCCTTCAGGCCTACCAGGCGGACGTCCTGAAGGAGATGGACGAAGGGACCGGCTTGACTCCTGAAGCCGTGAAGGAGCTACGAAGAGCCACTGACTTGGCTCTGAGAGCCACCAAGCACACCGCACGTGCCGTGGGGCGCTCTATGGCGGCTTCGGTGGCCGCAGAACACCATCTGTGGCTCAATTTAACTGAGATCCGTGAGAGGGAATAGGTGTTTTTGATGGACGCACCTATATCACAATCTGGGTTATTTGGGGAGGCGGTTAGCGCTGTAGTGGATCAATTCTGCTCAGCCAAAACGCAGTCGGCTGCTCTCAAGCAATTCATGCCGAGTAGATCAAGGGACTATTCTACTCCCTCCTCCTCTGTGTCTAGGGAGCAGTCGCTCCCCAGAAAGGAGCCCCCTAGCGGTGGAGCCCAGGCCACGCGCCCTTCCCCCACTACGGTTTGGGGAGCCCGTGGCCGGTCTTTTCCCCGCCAACAACCACGCAAGCGGGTTAACCTGAAGCGGCCCAACAAGCCTGCCGCTTCGGCTAATCCGGGTCGTTCCTGACCTCTGGGTCGGAATGAGGAGAGCCGTTTCACTGTTACGGGGCGAGGCCAGACCGCGGAAGCGTTTCTGCCCGCCCCGAACGCGCTCTCCTCACTTAAATCTGTCACAGCCACCCTTCGAGGCTTGGTGTGCAGATCTAGTTCACCCTCATTTTTACTCAGGCTGGCAGTTGGGGGATGTGTCCGTCTTTACCCCTTTGCAGCTCGCCCTTTCGCCGCCGGCGAGTCGCATGTTAGGAGATACAGCTGTTTCTCTCCTGCAGTGTACGGAATCCGTGCCGGCCACCCGTCAGTCCAGCACTTCTCTCTCCATCATCCTGAACAAGGACGCCGAGGGCTCTCCTTCACGGTGGAGGGTGCCGCTGCTTCCAGGCCTTCTCGACACCCCATCTCAGGTATGTCTTCCCTTACACGACACTCTGCTTCCTCTGACGCACTTCCTTCACGAATGGGAGCGTCTACCGGGGGTATCGCTGTGGGTTCTCCGCACAATTCGAACCGGTTACACACTTCAGTTTGGGAAAAATCCCCCCCGCTTCGATGGGGTTCACCTGACAGTATTAAACAGCGCCTCCAAGGCCTCTGTTCTACAACAGGAACTTTTCTCCCTCCTACAGAAAGGAGCAATAGAGGAAATACCGCAGTCGGAAGTCGAACGAGGGTTCTTCAGCCGCTACTTCCTCGTTCCAAAGAGGGACGGCGGCTTGAGGCCTATTCTGGATCTACGGCGTTTTAATTTTTCCCTCTACAAAGGTAAGTTCAAGATGCTGACGATGAAAACCATCATGTCTCAGGTCCAGGAGGGGGACTGGTTTGTCACCATCGACCAAAATATGCGTATTTTCACATCCAGGTCGTTCAAAGACACAGGAGGTTCCTTCGGTTTGCCTTTGGAGGGAAGGCTTACCAATACAAGGTCCTGCCCTTCGGCCTGGCTTTGGCGCCGAGAACGTTTACGAAATGCATGGATGCTGCACTGGCCCCTTTGAGGCTCCAGGGCATTCGTGTACTGAACTATCTGGACGACTGGCTCACTCCAGGGAGCTAGTAAGTCGTCACATGGATACCGTTCTCCGCCACATCCATGTCTCTGTAGGTACCTGCCGGCGAGCGGGGAGGGGAAGGAAGAGTTCCTCTCTTGGCATATAAACTGCCTGGAACTCAGGGCTGTCTTCCTGGCTTTGAAGTATTTTCTCCCCGTTCTCGGGGGGTATCATATCATAGTCAGGACGGACAATATGGCGGTTGTGTCCCACATAAACCGCCAAGGAGGTTCACGGTCACGCACCCTGGACAGGCTTGCGCGCCGTCTTCTCCTTTGGTCCCAAGACAAGTTCCTCTCTTTGAGGGCGGTTCACGTTCCGGGAATACTGAACCTGGCGGCCGATTTTCTGTCAAAACAGAAGCTCAGGCCGGGGGAATGGATGTTGAACCGTCAGACGGTATCCCAGATCTGGGATCTGTTTGGAAAAGCGGAGGTGTACCTCTTTGCTTCTCAAGAGTCATCCCAGTGCCCGCTCTGGTTCTCCCTGAGTTTCCCGACGACTCTGGGCATAGATGCGTTCGCCCACCCATGGCCGAATGTCAGTCTGTACGCGTTTCCGCCAATAAAGCTGATTCCGGCAGTACTATGGAGAGTGAAGGTGAGCGGTGCCCGTCTCCTTCTCATAGCCCCATTTTGGCCCTCCCAGACCTGGTTCTCAGAGCTAATTCCCCTCTTGTATCGGCCTCCTTGGGAGATTCCGATCAGGCGGGACTTACTGTCCCAGCTTTACTAACCCTTGTTCTCTGAATAGTGAACGAGACGCTGCGTTCGCTGCCAAACTCCTCACGCTGCCGACAGGGTTCTTTTCGGCAGAGAAATCTGAGGAGTGGATGACGCGTTCGCCAGTATGAGCTGACGACGTCATTGCGTCAGAGATGGCGTCGCGCCATCTGCCAATGAATTGGCGTGATTCTATATGGGTTCAGACATCGTCGTGCAGTGGGCGTTCCCGATGCGTTCAACGCAGCGTCTCATTCCCTATTCAGAGAACAAGGGTTACGCGAGTAAGCCGAGATGTTTTACACTATATTTAAAGTTTGGAATGGTATGTCTTCATTTCTGTCATGCTGTGTTTAAGCATTTGTAAAAAGATAAGAAAGATCCATGATTTTTAGTAAGGGTAAGCTTGTATGAAAATAAAATTTAAGCTGTTTAGAAACGTGTTAATTGACTGAATATTGTGTGAAAACAACATGAATTTTGTTAATGGTATGGTCACAACAGATGGATGTTGTGTTAATTGTGTTTAGAGTTTTGAAAATGTGACTACAGATTGGACAAAGGGATGTTAGCAATTGAAAAAAAAAATTGCATTTGTTGGTGTTTTATGTGTGGTGTGAATTGACCTTTAAAGTGACACACTGGGCTTTAGGAGAGGCTTCTTTCGTGGACGGCACCCATGCATGCCATTCCTCTGCAGTGTACGCCATATTGTGTCACGGGAAATAGTCACCCCAGTTTGGCTTTCTACTTCTTTAGATAACTGCAGTGAACTTGCATGTCGATTTTCTTCAACCCTTCTCATCAGAAGACACTCCTGACGAGGTGTTAACTTCCGTGGACGACCTGGACTTCTCTGTGAGATGGTTGCAGTTCCATCTTTTTTAAATGTTTGTACCACTTTTGCTACAGTATTCTGACTGATAAGTAAAGCTTTGCTGATCTTCTTGTAGCCTTCATCTTTCTTGTGTAAAGAAATTATTTTCTTTCTCAGGTCTTGTGACATTTCTCTTCCATGTGGTGCCATTGCTGACAGCATAAAATGGGAAGGGGTTTTCTTTAAGTACCACCCTTTTATAGTCAACTGTCACCTGTGTAATGAATAATTAGACTCACCTGTGGATGAATTATTTTTAAATTAGACATTTGTAGTCTAAAATTTTGCTTTGCTCCAGAGACTTTCAGTGGGGTGTACTCATTTTTGCATCACCCTAATTTGAGTAAAACTGAAAATGTTGTTCTCTAAGTTATATTATTAACCTTACTTTCATGTTATAAGTTAAACAGATGTTATATATAACTTAGTCTTGTCAACATTTTGTTCTTGTGTTCATTGAGATATTGTTTAAAATGTTACTTTTCAAAGGGGGTGTACTCATTTACACTGAGCACTGTATATATATATATATATATATATATATATATATATATACATATATATTTACACACACTCACTGGCCACTTTATTAGGTACACCTTGCTAGTACAGGGTTGGACCCCCTTTTGCCTTCAGAACTGGCTTAATTCTTCGTGGCATAGATTCAACAAAGTGTTGGAAACATTCCTCAGAGATTTTGGTCCATATTGACATGATAGCATCACTCAGTTGCATATCCATGAAGCAAATCTCCCATTCCACCACATCCCAAAGGTGCTCTATTGGATTGAGATTTGGTAACTGTGGAGGCCATTGGAGTAAAGTGAACTCATTGGCATGTTCATGAAACCAGTCTGAGATGATTTGAGCTTTGTGACATGGTGCATTATTCTGCTGGAAGTAGCCATCAGAAGATGGGTACACTGTAGTCATAAAGGGATGGACATGGTCAGCAACAATACTCAGGTAGGTTGTGGCGTTTAAACGATGCCCAATTGGTACTAAGGGGCCCAAAGCATTTTGATCTTGTGAGTTATGTGTCTAGAGTTTTGAAAAATGTCATAAAGGTTCTGTTATTAGAGCAAAAATGATAGTAAAAAACTGTATATGCAGGTAGAACTGAAACATGACAAGTAATGCAGTTACCAGCTACTGTGAAGATTGCCGCCTCTCTACCGGATGAGCTTAATCATTTTTATTCTCGTTTCGAGGCTCACAACACCGCCCACACAGAGAGCGCTCCCGCAGCTGCTGCAGAAGAGGTGAGTCCACTCGCCATTTCTGTCACGGATGTAACCCGAGCCTTTAAAGGGGTGAACATCCGCAAAGCTGTGGGTCCGGATGGCATCCCAGGCCTTGTGCTCCGAGCATGCAAATTCCAACTAGCTGGGGTTTTTACAGACATTTTCAACCTTTCCCTCTCTCTGTCTGTGGTTCCCTCATGCTTCAAAAAATCCACCATTGTGCCCATACCGAAGAAAAATAAAATCACATGCTTAAATGACTGGAGGCCCGTTGCTCTGACACCCATCTTCAGCAAGTGTTTTGAGAAACTCATCAGAGACTACATCTGTTCTGTGCTGCCTGCTTCACTGGACCCACTACAATTTGCATACCTCAGCAACCGTTCCACAGACGATGCTATTGCCTTCACCCTGCACACTGCTCTCTCCCACCTGGAAAATGGGAACACCTATGTGAGAATGCTGTTGGTGGACTATAGTTCAGCATTTAACACCACAGTGACTGCCACACTGGTTGTGAAGCTCCAGACTCTGAGACTGAACAGATCTCTGTGCAGCTGGATCCTGGACTTCCTGACAGGCAGAAGTCAGGTGGTCAGAATGGGCAATAACACCTCATCTCCCCTGGTCCTCAACACTGGTGCTCCGCAGCGCTGCGTCCTCAGCCCACTCCTGTACTCCCTGTACACACATGACTGTACAGCCACACACAGCTCCAACATCATCGTCAAATTTGCTGATGACACAACGGTGATAGGCCTGATCACTGACAACGATGAGACGGCCTACAGAGAGGAGGTGAGTACCCTGACTAAATGGTGTCAGGAGAACCACCTCTCCCTCAACACCAACAAGACCAAGGAGCTGGTGGTGGATTTCAGGAGACAGAGCAGAGAACACACACCCATCACCATCGACAAGACACCTGTGGAGCGGGTAAAAAGCTTTAAGTTCCTCGGCGTTCACATCACCGAGGATCTCAAATGGTCCGCTCACACAGATGCAGTGCTGAAGAAGGCACATCAGCACCTCTTCTTCCTGAGACGGCTGAGGAAGTTTGGAACGAGACCCAGTATCCTCAGATCATTCTACACCTACACTGTGGAGAGCAATCCTGACCGGCTGCATCACCGCCTGGTTTGGAAACAGCACCGCTGGCAACCGCAAAGCTCTGCAAATGTTCGTGCGAACTGCCCGCCACATTGTTAGAGGTGAGCTTTCCTCCCTCCAGGACATCTACACCAGGCGGTGTATAAGTAAAACCAGGAGGATCATCAAGGAATCCAGCTACCCGTCCCACAGCCTGCTCTCTCTGCTGCCCTCAGAAAGACATCTCCGCAGCATCCAATCCTGCACTAGCTGACTGAGGGATAGCTTTTTTCAGGCTAATGAACAGCAAAAACTAATACACCCTACAGCACACTCCCACTTTACGGTATGCACTGCACTGCACTTTGACACAGTTCAACTGGACTACACGCACACACTGCACAAACACAACAATCTATCTGCTAATACCGGATACCATGCAATGCACATCCATGACATTGCGTATCCAGCCTATGTAAAATCTGCTGCACCTTCGCATATTGTGCATATATATGTGTATATAATGTAAAATGTGTACATACAATGCATAACGTGTATTGATAACTGTAAGTATGTCTGAAAAATTACACTGTGTGTACTGAGTATATGTATGTGTATTCTACACAATGTCTTCTGTATAAGTCTGTATGTACTGTCTATATGTAAATTGTTTCTGCACTGTCTGGAGTACGCTCTCAAGAATTTCACTCACCAAGGCACATGTGCTGTGGTGATGTGACAATAAAAGTGATTTGTGATTTGTGTTATTAAAAAGCCATCAACTGTTAGTATTTTGACAGTCACTGTGCTACTATTGACTATTTGCTCCTGTTGGATAGAAACTTATGCTAATATTTTGACGGAATTACTCAATTTTGAATCAGGTTTGCTGTGAAAAACGTATTCAGCATTTTTAAATTTAGTATTTGTATTTATTTAACAAAATGTGGTTTTGGCCAGAAAATTCACTATTTGGCTAATTGTGTGATGTAGGTGTGTTACTGTGTTAAGAGTTTAGAAAAAGTACTTTATTGGTAAATGCTTTTTAGCAATTGAAAAAAAAAACTGTAATATGTCACACTGAATCTAAAGCGACCATTGATAAGTTATAAGCAAAAATGTAAAGTTTCATTTTAAAACTGCGCAGGTGCCCTCAGGTCATCGTTAACATAACATCCATCAAGTTTTGTCTGAATTGGCTAAAGCTCCGCGGGGATAGGCTCATGTTCGGTTCGGCAAGCTCTTACTCAAATTTGTTCGCTAGTAATTTGTATTAATAATAATAATAATAACATTTTGACTAATGTTATTTCATTGAAGGCAATGAAATGATCGGAAGTATGTGGTCTTATTTTCTTTTCTGTATATTTGATGATATTGTAAAGGTGGCTGGGTGTGTTATTATAAATACACTGTCATGTTACCTAATGTAACGTGGCCGACAAGACGAGAGGCGTGCAGATCCATTTGCAGGCTTTTATTGCTAGATATGGTCAAAATCACAGTCAGGGTCGAACAAATGGCAAACAGGTATAGATGGGGGCAGGCAGAAGAGTAATCAAGTAAACGGGCGTGGTCTACGATCGGCGAACAATATCCAGAGGGCAAGGCAGAGAGATAATCAGGTCACAAGCAGAAGGTCAGGAATCAGACAACCAGGCAACACGGAAAGACTAGACTGAAACTATAATAAGAAACAGAAAGTTTAGAAGAGTGAAAAACGCAGAACAATACAGGACTGAACACGGAATGGCTTGGTAGTAGCTAACATAGGAAAATCCTAATTGCTAAACAATACTCGGCAGGGAGGAAGAGGAAATGAATGTCTTTTGTATGGTGTGTGTGATGGCTCTCAGGTGAGCGTGTGATTGGAAACAGCTGTGTGATCAGTGCATTGTGTGATTAGTGCAATCAGCTGGGTGTGTGTGTGTGTGTGGTCGGTGCAGTGAATGATGGGAAATGTAGTCTGAGGTGGAGTGCAACAGTGAGTGTAGTGCAAGAGTCCATGTGGTGAAAGGGCAACCAGATTCGTGACACCTAAATTATTTCTAAGGTGTTACTTGTTTATTTTAAAAATACAAATCTTTGGTGAATCATTATAATTTGCTGAGTATTGTCATAATATTAGAATGTAATCCAAGTGGCTAGAATATATGCATTTGCTGATTTTATCCTAAAATCTCAATCCTGTTACTCATATACTCATATATCCTATGTATATTATTATGTCAGTATGTTACTACTCAGTTACTATGATTTAGTAACTGAGTAAAAGTAACATGAGTGAGTAGTGTTGTCATCAGATTTATTAATGTAAATAGTAGGCTACGTCTATATTAATCTAGATCAATTTGAAAATGCTACTTTTTCTCAAAGTTTTGGCCTTCTATCCAGACTGAGACAATGCTTTTTCCCAGAAAAAACCTATGGTTGTTCCTGCATTTTACATCACATTCCTGCAAGTATGACAGAAAATGTAATACTTGAAATTTCAATACTTGAAATTTCTGTCCTGTGGTGATTATGTATAAGACTTCTATATGGAATGGTGTTTGAGTGTGAGCTGCACTATAAGAAATCAAAATCGTTCAAATACACAAAGTTATGTGTCAAAATGCCCGTCGTTGCGAGTATACTCATAAATACAGTTATTTGTATTTTAAATTAACATTGATATTTAAAGATAAAGTGAATAGGCTGAGATCCTGGATTATATGATGAGATCTTAAAAGGATAATTCACACAAAAATGAAGATACTCTCACCATATGCTTACCCTTAAATTGTTTCCATAATGTAAATCAAACATAGGAAAGAACATCACTTACTGTCCTTGACTGAATGACTTTTGTAAAATAAATAAGAATGAATATACATTGAATTTATACAGTGAAGACTATTTAGTCTATTTGTACATTTTCTTTATACAATATAATATTTATTATTCAGCTCTTTAAGTTTTTCAAGTAGGTCAATTTCTTATGATCTTGGTTCTGTTGTAGCCTAATTTGTGACTGTTTACTTGCAGTAAGCTTATTTTTTCTTAGGCTAGTATTCTGTTTTTGTAATATTGAAATTGATAACAAAAATTATGAATTATGAATCCATTTTAGCGAATCAGCGCACTGTATTCAGGTCAGGTTACAAGGCTACTTTCACTTTGAAGAGACGTGCAAGCAGAGAGGAATTTAATCAAAGCTGACTAAAAGTGATCGAGGATGCATATTTTCGATGAATTTGATGAACCTGTGATATCGATTTATCATGCAGCCATGGAAAAAAAATAACTCTATTGGGTGCCCCTAGCATTTGCCAACTCCGCATAGTTATTTAGGGCCCTACCTCAAATTTGCTATGGTTAATGTTCATACGAGAGTCTGCATTAGACTTTAACATTTCCCCTCATTTTGATGGACGGACAGTGTCCTAAAAATTCTGTCATAATCTATTATACATATTCATGTTCATGTTCATCACTTCAGTGACAGCGGAGGCCACTAAACAAAAAAATATGCTAGGGCTGGGTAAAAAAAACAAAAATCTCGATTTTACTTGATTCTCATTTCTATGAAAGAAATTGTGATTATTAAATCCCATTCGATGTGGTTTTCAGTTGATGAATGAACAGTACAGATAGTGCACCTTCCATCCAATAATTTGTGTTGTTACTTTTGATATGAAACAAAGGTTCAGATTTAAAATTCTGTCAATTTTATTAGGAAATTCAAACAATAAATACAGTTTTAGCACTCTTTAATGTAGCCTGATAGATCGCTGTTGCTTAAACTGGATACTCGCCTCAAACGCATAGCAAAAGATTCAGAACACTTTTATTTTTGTTCTGGAGCTGATGATCCCGCGCTCTGCTGCCTCTGGAGCGCACTCGCCACCATTAGGACAGGGGTGGGAATTACAGTTATAAATGTTAATTGATCACTCTCAGTGCAATCTGTTAAAATGACGGACGGCCTTCAAATTTTTCCGTCACTGCTACAACCAGGGTATCCTCCCTATACACAGAATATTCAAGTTGCGTAGGGTCCCCGAAACACAAGGGGACCCCTTGCTCTCAAAGATGATTTCATTTTAGTTTAATTTTAGAATTTTAACAAATGCATTTCATTCATAACCACTCGAACCCCCCTCCGCTCCTCCACTCATAGGAGCTCCTCGTCTAGGGACTGAGTGTTACTAGGCTTCCTCTAGTTTTAGAGAGGATTGAGCGTTGTTAGGCTTCCTCTCATTTAAGGAGATATTCTGCTTTAGTCTCCGCTCTCCAGAGCTCCGCTTACGCAGCACTATTAGTATGTAGGCTCTATTGTGAGCCTCACTAGCTGTCTCTAGCGCTGAGTGTAGTCAGATCTCCTCTCGTTTTTCGAGAGTCGTTATGCTGAGACCTCCACTCTTAAGAGCTTCTCAACTAGGGCTAAGTGTTGTTAGGATTTCTCTCATTTTAGTGAGTCATTCTCCTGAAGCCTCCACTCTCCAGAGCTCTGCTTATGCAGCACTATTAGTATGTAGGCTTTATTGTGGGCCTCACTAGCTGTCTCTAGTGCTAAGTGTAGTCAGGTCTCCTCTTGTTTTAGAGCAGGGGTTCTCAAAGTTAACATTCAAAGGTCCGAATAGGAATTATCATCAACGTCAAAAGGTCCGAAATAATTGTTATTAAAAAACTTGTTTTTATAAACATGCTTATGACTTTATATAACAATTCAACTTGATATATGCTTAATTATCATATTTATGACGTCATCAGGTCGTACTTGCATTCACGAAAATGTACCATAGTTTTATACAAAAAAAAACATTTGGTTACTATTAAACCATGATAACCACAAATTAACCATGGTCTTGCTACACTAACCATAGTTTAACCATGTATTTGTAGTAAAACTGGTTATATAAATTGTAATCAATATGCAAAAGAAAAAATACAATTTTTGCTACACTTTTATTATAATAAAACCATGGTTATTTTTCATAAGGGTTACTCAACAGTACTGCATTTTTATACAACTAAATGCCCAATAAAGCAGTTCTCATTTAGGTCTACATATTTAATGTTTCTGAAATAGTACTTCAATGTAACCTGCAGTCACTTCAGCTGAATTGCCAAAATCTTTAATTATAATTTAATATATATATATATATTTCATGGAGCATAAACGTCCGAACTATGTGCATATTTCAACCCTTTACAGTAGAACTACATCCATGTTCATATGCCAGACAGTCAAGAGTGATAGGTTTTAGGAAACGCTGTTTTGTACTCGTTCATTCAGAAGTTTGCTGCGGTTCGGTTCTTTGAATACGCTGCTAACTCTGCCATTGGAGAAAGACTGCGTTGGGTGGGCTTTGAAACCTTGCGCTCGCGGGGCAAAACCAGTGAAATTATTTTTACTGAATTAAATCTAAGGTTTATCCAAAATGTCACTAGTTGCTATGTGCTTTGTCTTACAAAATAATCTGTAATCACTGCAACACTGGTTCGTGCGCCTATGTGTGTGTGTGTGTGCCACGCACGCCGCACGGAGGTCTGAGTGATACGAGTGCACTTGAAATATCAAGTGGAGGTGGGTCCGGATTGAATTCCCTCCCGGTCCGGATCCGGACCGGAGTCCGGACTTTGAGAAGCCCTGTTTTAGAGAGTCGTTATGCTCTTAAGCTCTTAAGAGTCCCTCAATTAGGGTTGAGTGTTGTGGTCTTCCTCTCATTTACGAGAGTCATCCTGCTGAAGCTTCCTCTCTTCAGAACTCTGTCTTTGGCAATAATAGGTATGTAGGCTCCTTTGAGCCTCGCTAACTGTCTCTGCAGTTTAGCTAGGTCTCCTCTCGCTTTAGAGAGTCATTATGCTGAGACCTCCACTCTTAAGAGTTCCCATACTGGGATAGAGCGTTGCTAGGCTTCCTTTCGGTTAAAAGAGTCATTCTGCTGAAGCCTCCACTCTCCAGAGCTCCACTTAGGCAGCTTTACTAGTATGTAGGCTCTATTGTGAGTCTCGATTGCTGTCTCTAGCACAAAACAGTCAAGTTTCATCTTGTTTTTAGAGAGTCGTTATGCTGAGACTCCCACTCTTAAGAGCTCCTCAACTAGGGTTGAGTGTTGTTAGGCTTCTTCTCGCTTTAGAGAGTCATCCTGCTGAAGCCTCCTCTCTTCAGAACTCTGTCTTTGGCAGTAAAAGGAGTATGTAGGCTCTTTTGAGCCTAACTAACTGCCTCTGATGTTGAGTGTAGCTAGGTCTCCTCTCGCTTTAGAGAGTCGTTATACTGAGACCTCCACTCTTAGAGTTCTATACTTTGGTGGGTGAGCTTGCCTTTAGGAGGCTTTTAGCTCAGGCTCTGGCCACGGCGATTTGTTGGGGCAAGGATGATGTTCCTCTGAGTCTTTGACCTAGGGAATCCAGTATTTGGGCACTCATCCCTCAGCATGGCAGCATGGGTATATCATTCCCATAGCGCCCTCTAGAGGACGCAGTGTGGAGTTCCCTTTCGAAAGGGAACGTCTCAGGTTACACATGTAACCATGGTTCCCTGAGAATAGGGAACGAGATGCTGCATCTCTTGGCCATGCCTTGGGAATTCCCGCGTCTCCTTCAGACAAAGAAGTGGATGACATATTACACAGGTGCACTTTTATACCCCCAGACGCTAACGTCATAGGCTACCGCCTGCCAATGTCAAGTTCATTGTCGTTTTTTCATTAATGCTTCAGAGACCGGTCACGCTGAAGGCGTTCCCATAGCGCCCTCTAGAGGACGCAGCATCTCGTTCCCTATTCTCAGGGAACCATGGTTACATGTGTAACCTGAGACGTTCATACTGCCCTTTATCCGTGTACCAAATTACATAACTTTCCCACAAGCGGTTCTATGGGCTGCCACAGAATCAATAGCAGGTGAGGAAGCAGAAGAAGAAGAAGAAAACAACTAACGGAGAGGTGCCGTTGCACCTGTCATGTTGTGTCTTCAACCAAAAAAATAAACAATTATAAGAAGAGGAATGGGGAAACAAAGGATGTGCATGCATGACACTCTTGATTACTGCCGTCTTTTTTGAGTATTGCACATTTGCTCTGTTATTTCCAGGTTTACACCAGAAATTCTCTGAGAAGGAATAGGCTACACGGAGATATGAGTGAGAACGGCTGTGAGTACCGTGAGAGGGTGCTAACGTTGGACATGATGAACCCTAGCATTAAACGCGTGGAATACGCTGTACGTGGTCCCATTGTACAGAGGGCAGTTCAGATTGAAAGAGAACTCAAGATGGTGAGTGTCAGTTCGTCTACGCATCATCATTAAAATCCTGTAGGCGGTCAGCAACGGAAGGCAATCAGATCGCAAAGTTATTTATTTATTAATTTATATTTAAGTTGCGTCTAATTAAATACTAGTATAGGCTACATCTTGACTAGCTTGCTACACAGCTTACAGCCCCCTGTTTATTTTCCAAACAGTGTGAAAACATTATAATGCCCTATGGTAAGCGTTTAATAGCTTGCAAATTGTTATCATATAATCTGCATTGTGGCAAGATTAGTTTAGACAGTTATCTTCACAGAAATAAGAATAATGAATTATTATTTTTAAACCAGCTTTAGATTAGTGTTAACAACAAGCATGTCTGAATCCAATGTTTGTGTAACACCCTGTAAGAATAAAATGCTGTCTAAAGGAGTTTTGAAAGAAATATGTGCATTTGTCTATTGAAAAATAAGACTTGTATTCACTAAATATAATTGCATTTGTTTGAAGATTATTAGATATTATTGTGTTACCTAACAAGTCTGTGTGTGAAGTCGCCGACTGACTGGGCAGAGGTAGCAAGGTGGCTGTAGTTTCAGACAGAAAATAAGTCAAGAAAGAAATATTACTTCTAGTTTATTTTTCACACTGGAAATGCAAGGCATTGCATTGTGGAATATAGTATTCGAATGAGCTCTGTTGTGTATAGCACATTTTGACATATGTAACTCATCATTAACGTTCATCTCAGTGTCACCTAAATGTACCAATCACTATCATACATCATAACAACAGTGGCTACCAAATCTGTATAACTCAGAAAAAAGACAGAATTGAGCTAAAGAACTGTTGTGATGATGGCTGTGTCTTAAAACCTGGTGAGCTGCCTACCTGATGTACTGTATATCTCATCACAATCATGCTGTACTATGGTGGTACGATGATGGTAATGCAGTTGATCTTGATATTTAGTCTACTGTGTCCTGGTGACAGCTGAGCTGTGCATTTTCTTTATTTTACATTAGATAATCCATATATTGTCATGGTTGTGTGTTATTTTCCTCTTGTTTCAGAAGTAAAATGTCTCTATCTGCATTTTTTTAAATACATAAATAAAATGTACAGAAGGAAAATGAGAAACAAGAGACCAAAAAATGCAGATGAGCTGAAGGCCACTGTCAAAGAAACCTGGGCTTTCATACCTCCTCAGCAGTGCCACAAACTGATCACCTCCATGTTGAGGCAGTAATTAAAGCAAAAGGAGCCCCTACTAAGTATTGAGTACATATAAAATAAATTAACATACTTTTCAGAAGGCCAACAATTCACAAAAAATTTAGTGAAAAATTATTGATCTTATGAAGTATTCTAATTTGTTGAGATAGTGAATTGGTGTTTTTTTTGTTAAATGTGACCCAAAATCATCACAATTAAGTTTGAGTTGAATTACTGAATCCACGACATTCTAATTTATTGAGATGCACTTGCACTTAATTATAGAGGACACTACAATACTACAATATTATGCGTTCGTTAAATCTAATCAAGGGCATACTCCTTTTTGCAACCCTTATTTTAAGCAAAATGTATCTAATTTACTTATTTACAGAAATTGGTGAAAAAATATATAATAATGAACTCTTTTAAGGAATATTTTGGATGAAAATTATCAAATTATTTAAGAATCACAGTTATAAATATTCTGTCCTTTTTCCTGTTTCTTTGTCTCTTTAATTCTCTTTGCTTTCCTTCCTTTTCTATTTTCTCATTAACTGCTCTATCAATGTAGGGAATAAAAAAACCATTCACGGAGGTCATTAAAAAACCAACATCGGTGACTGCCATGCTATGGGCCAGAAACCCATCACCTTCTTCAGACAGGTGTGTTTGTGAGATATTGTGCATATCATGTTGTATCCTGAGCAGTAGTTTTGTACATACTGTACATATGCTCTATTTATTTGTCAGGTCTTGGCATTGTGCTCTTATCCAGATCTTCTTGAAGACAGCAAATTTCCAGAAGATGCCAAAAGTAGAGCTCGCCGCATTCTCCAAGCGTGTGGTGGAGGAAGTCTCGGTACTTGAAAATGGGGCATTTTTTAAATTTGAATAAAATGAACACTTAAAAGACTTTCAAATCACATGAGCCAATATTGTATTCCCAATAGAACATAGAGAACATAAGTAGCTCAGTAGGAATCCATAGCTTCTATTCAAAATCTTACTTGCAGGGCAATCTAGGTAAATATTTACATTTAGTGTGAAGGGTCTTCAGCAATAAAGTAAATTGGTGATGGTCTACAATAATATCTGACATAGTGATAATACTGGAAGGATTAATGGAGTAATTTAAAAAGTTAACTCCCCACACCTTAGAAAAGCATCGAAATGGATAGACAGAATGGACAATGGACAATGGATAGACAGTATTTACAATGGTACGCACTGTATAAAGGTCCTAGATAACAAAATATTCAGCAACTCACGACTTTCACAACGGTTTTATAGAGTGTTTTTGTCTAATTATAGTTTTTTTTTTCAGAAAGACATTCCACCAGATGAACAATAAGTATGTTGTTGAACACACAACACTTCTAGCCCTCACAGCCTGGAAAATTTTCATTCCTGAGATTACATTTAAATTTAGCAGATGCTTTTATCCAAAACGACTTTCAGTGCATTCAGGCTATACATTCTTTTGTCAGTAAAGGTGTTCCCTGGGAATTGAACCGACAACCTTTTGTGTTGCTAATGCAATGCTCTACCACTGAGCCACAGGAACACATGAGATGCAGTTTAAATCAAATCAAATCACCTTTATTGTCACATCACCACAGCACATGTGCCTTGGTGAGTGAAATTTTTGAGAGCATGCTCTAGACGGTGCAAAAAAACAAAAAAAATCAATTTACATATAGACAGTACATACTTACAGACTGTACAGAAGACAATGTGCTAAAAACACATACTCAGTAAACACAGTGTACTATAAAGACTTACTTAGTTATAAATACACATTATACACCGTATGTACACATTCTACATTATGTACACATGTATACATAGTAATATGTGAAGGTGCAACAAATTATACATTATACAACAGATTAGGTTACAACAGATCGGGTTACATCCGCGACAGAAAGCGAGAGTGGACTCACCTCTTCTGCAGCAGCCGCGGGAGTGCTCTCTGTATGGGTGGTGTTGTCAGCCTCGAAACAAGAATAAAAAGTGTTGAGCTCGTCCGGTAGAGAGGTGGCAATGTTCACAGTAACTGGTTTATTCCCTTTAAAACCTGTGATGTTGTTGATGCCCTGCCACATGCTTCTTGGGTTGTTGTTGTTGAATTGTTCTTCAACTATGTTTTTGTATTGTCGTTTGGCGGCTTTGATGGATCTCCTGAGATCGTAACTGGCTTGTTTTCGATCGTCAGTGTTTCCGGATTTAAAGGCAGATGTCAGCGCTGACAAGGCTGATCGAAAATAGCTGTTAATCCACGTTTTTGGTTGGGGTAAATGGATTGTTTTTGTCGGTACTACGTCCTCTATACACTTCCTGATAAAACACGTTACAGAATCTGAATATGCCTCTATGTCGTCATCAGACGCTGCCCGGAACATGTCCCAGTCCACGTGATCAAAACAGTCCTGTAGTCTAGCGTCCGATTGGTCTGACCAGCATTGGATTGTCCTGAGGGTGCTTCACGTTTCAATTTCTGCCTATAAGCAGGCAGGAGCAGAACGGATGAATGATCCGATTTGCCGAAAGGTGGGCGGGGGAGGGATTTGTATGCGTCCCGGAAGGGGGAGTAGCAGTGGTCCAGCACACGATCACCACACGTGTTGATGGTGATGTGTTGAAAGTATTTTGGAGCTATTGTTCTGAAGTTGGCTTTATTAAAGTGCCCCATAATAACAAACACTGCATCTGGGTGCACGGTTTCCTGCTCACTTATATTCTCATACAGTTCCTTGTGTGCCTGGTCTGTGTTGGCTTGAGGGGGAATGTAAACAGCCGTGATTATGATCGCTGTAAATTCCCTCGGTAGCCAGAATGGTCGACACAGAAGCATATGAAATTCCAGATATGGGGAGCAGAATGATTCAATAGAGTGTAGGTTCCTTTCATCACACCACAAGTTGTTGATATAGAAACAAATGCTCCCACCTCTGCTTTTCCCTGCGAGCTCTTCCGTTCTGTCTGAGCGTTGCACGGAGAAGCCCGTGAGCTCGATGGCTGAGTCTGGAACCATTGCAGACATCCATTTTTCTGTGAGGCAAATAACGCAGCAGTCCCTTGTTTCTCATTGGTAGGAGATGCGCGCACGCAGTTCACAGAGTTTGTTTTTCCAGTGACTGAAAGTTAGCCAGAAAATGGTTGGGAGAGGAGGTCGGAAAGCACGGCGTCTCAGTCTGACGAGGACGCCAGCTCTCTTCCCTCTTTATTTATAAATCATTTATAAGTCTCTTTATTTATATTTATAAATCCCTTTATTTATAAATAATTTATAAATCTCTTTATTTATAAAGATTCAGAAATGTGAGCTCTAGGGCATCAGTGGCCGTTCAGCACTTTTGAAACTGATGGTTCTAGTGGATAAACACAAGATATAGATCGATTTGGGTATATCTCATTAATGTATTATTTATTTGTATATAACTTTAATGCTGTATCAGAGTACGGCATTTGTACTTTTGACTGAATTATTTGCTTGTGTTTATTTTCTTTTACAATGGTTATTATTGTTTATTAAATATTATTGTTTAATAAATAATATTTGATTTAAATATTAATAGTATTTAATAATAGTATTTGGTGTTGAGAAACAGTATATGTGTGGGTGATAGTGATTTTGACTTCATCGTAGGTTGGTGACAAAATATTTGTTTTATAAGAGAGTCAGTAAGATTTTTATATTGAAAGGTGGAAACAAGGTTGTAAACAAGAGCATTATTTTCACTTTAAAGAGAATGTCCATTCAACTTGTCACCATTTACTCATCCTCAAGTTGTTTCATACCTATGAGCGTCTTTCTTCTGCTTAACAAATAATAATATATTTTGTATAATGTTGGTAACCAAAAAGTTGATTGTAATTGACTTCTATAATACTTTTTTTAAATCAATTTTTTTCGTTGTCATGACAAAAACCCCGTAAACCAATTGAAAGGATACTATGACAAATATATTGTTTTCTCAGAGGACGTTTTAACTATACGTTATGTGTGTGTTATATATATATATATTTTTTTTTTTATCCAATACAGCATTTATTATGCTTAAACTTTTAGGATGCAATGGCTGTGTATTTAACTGTTATTTAGATACATTTAAGATATATTTAATATACATTGATGGCCAAAATTATTAGAACACTAGTGTTTTTACCAGCTAAAACATGGTTTGTAAGTCAGTTATTTCTATATTTTACTGTAAGTGTGTCAGTATGAAATATCGAGCCCGGTCTCGTACAGCAAATAAAAACAAAAACTTGTGGCATGCATATAATACGCAGTTTTCGCATGCATATGATACGAAATTTGGTGGCATGCATATGATATGCAGTTTTCACGTACATATGGTATGCATCTACCCCATAACCCTAGTTACTCATCGCGTAGCATATACACACCAAAGTAAATTTATGCGTATCAATACCACAAGTTTAAATTTTTTATTTGGTCTACTGTTTATATGCACTTTCATGTGATCGGGTTGAAATATCAATTTACATTTTCAAACATTAATTTTGCCATTAACTGTAATAATATAGTGAGATTTTTGTTTGCAAAATGAGTCTGAAAACAGCCAGTGCTCCACACAGAGATATGATCTCATCATCATCCAGTCTGTCTGGAATTACATGAAGAAACAGAACAAATTGTGACAGACTAAATCCAGAAGAACTGTGGCAACGTCTCCAAGATGCTTCAAGAGACCTACCTGCAAAGCTACCTGAAAAACTATGTGCAAGTACCCCAAGGGAAAAAGCTGATTTAAACGCAAAGGTCACACTGAATGTTGGTTTAATTTATTTAATAGAAGTTAACTGATAAATAAAATATCTTTATGAAGATCTGTGGTAAAGACAAGGATCCATCCTGCCATCATTATGGAGCAGCATTGTGCACCCTGAACCACATTTTGTCAGCATTTCCAGCAAGGCTCAGGGAGAAGGACGATACAGATGGAGACATGATAAGGTCCTCGTTGAAATTGCCAAATGGATAGACTTGCAGAGGATTAAAGCCAATGATCATAAGATACCACCCCCCAGAGGAGTCGTTTTTTTAAAGCAAGGAGAAAAGTTTCCCAAGTCAAGGAGAACTGATAGTTCTGAACCTCCTATTTTGTATCAAACATCCGACAATGCAAGTCAACCTTAAAAAGAAGCTTGTCTTCCCAGAAGAGGTTGCGAGGACTACACTTAGACCAGGTTGTCAGTCCTCTGTCATGTGTGTCATGTGTTCCCACCACTTGTGTCCTTATTTGGTTTGTTTCCTGTCCTCGTTTCTTGTGATTATGGGTTACGTCTTGTCCAGCTATGTCTGTCTCATTATCTATGATTATCCTGTGTATTTATAGTCCTGTCTGTTCAGTTTGATTTGATCTGGTCTACTCATAACTCCCCAGTGTCCCTGTCTGTGTCAGCCTTGCCTTGTCTTGCCCTGCCTTGTTAGGAGTCATTAAAAACTGTCATTTGAGTTCTTTCCTCATCTCTGTGTTCCTCTTTCCTCTCTCATGTGTGCACCGTGACAAAAGACCAGACCAAACTGTAAGCGGCGCCCCTTCACCTCATTTAGTTTTTTTTTGTTTTTTAGAAAGTCTTTTTTTTTGTTCCTGTTTTCTGTCCTAAGGCTCACCCAAGCCCACCGTCCGCGGGAGGTCGACCCCGCCGTCCGCGGGGAAAGCCAACCCGCCATCCGCGGCTCCCTCAATTCTGCCGTCCGCAGGGGGAAGCCAACCCGCCATCTACGGCTCCCTCAAGCACGCCGCCATCCATGGCTCTCTCAAGTCCGCCGTCCACAGGGAAGCCAACCTGCCGTCCCGCCGCTGACTCACCTCGCTTTGTTTTTTGAAATTATTTTGTTTGGTTCCTGTTTGTTTGTCCTGCGGCTCACCCAAGCCCACCGTTCGCGGGAGATCGAGGCCGCTATCCGCCGCTCATCAAAGCCCACCGTTCGTGGCTCATCAAATCCTCAGCTTCCTAGCCTAGCCCAGGAGGGCTTCCTGTTCCTGTGGGCTGTCCTGATTGCTTTGTCTAGCTCTGTGCGGTTTCCTGATCCTGTCCTGATCCTGTCCTGTGTGTTTAGCCCCGGAGGGCTCCTGATACCCCCTAGCTGCCCCATGGAATTTTTTTGGGGGGTAGTAGAATCCTGGCTGTGGTGGCCGGGCCAAGGGGACAGAGGCCAAGGCCATGAAGACCACCCGCCTTGGCTGTTCCGCTCTGGAGGCCCTGTATCCTGTCCGTGGGTGTCCTGAGGGGCCTCCAGAGTGTCCACCCCCTCTTCCCGGTTGAACTGTTATGGCACGGGTCGCGTCTTCCGAGAGGGGGGGGGAGTATATCAGTCCTCTGTCATGTGTGTCATGTATTCCCGCATCTTTTGTCCTTATTTGGTTTGTTTCCTGACCTCGCTAAATGTTATCATTACTATACTGGAACAATAAAACACATATATGGTTTAGAACTTTTAATATTTATTGCACAGACCACAAATAAGTCTAAATATAAATTATGCAAAAATAAATAAATATTAATAATAAATATACATACACTCTTTGTAGTGCAAATTAAAATTATAAACTGTCACACAACTTCACAACTGGTAGACATACTGTAGCTTACTTGAAGTATTTTCTTCCTCACAAAAGTAAACAGTTTAACAAGAAGTGCTCTCAATATAATACTGAACAATATACCAATCTAGATTTAGTTGCTTTGATGTCGTGGCTCTGTCTCCTCCTTTGGTAACGGAGCTCACATTATCACCTGCGTTCTTGGCCACTATTTTTGTGGCGGCATGTGACGATGTGAGGTGCCCCAGACTCTTTATTCCTGGGCATAAGTTTCATGTTACATAAACATTCTTGCCTTTCATCTCAACGAGTGAAAAGTAGCCTAGTGCTTATACTTCCAGTTTGCAAAAGCTATCTTTGAAATCGTTGGACTTGCCCTAGCGCTGACTCCTGGACTGGTCGTTGGTGTGTGCAACTGTGCATGTGCTTATGTGTGAACACCCGCACTACACTACTATCTGCCTCTGGTTGGCAAACGATAGAAATGTACTCTACGTAAGCCAATCATCACGTTCTCAGACACACCACGTTCACAGACACACCAATCATCAGCGGTTATGTGTCCGGCTCCACCCCCGAACACACACACACACACACACACCGGAGAAAAAAACTGTGCAAGTCCTATGGAAACAGTAATTAGTTTGATTACTCGTTACTGAAAAAAGTAATGCCGTTAGTAACACTGTTTATTTATAACACCGTTATTCCCATCACTGCGCTCAGGTGAAGCGTACAGGTTAAGGGGCAAAATGCTCATGACCTTGAGGTACCTGCTGAAGATGCAGAGGGATTCCCAATGATACCATTACTCTGACCACGCTGCCACCAATGGTTACCAAGAATATCGCATTCGCAGTTGCTCTCGCAGCTCCTGCTTGTGGCAAAGCATCATTGATGTTTATTTCACCTTGTGATATTATTTTTGACAGCATCCTCATTTTACAGCATTTTTATACAATAGCCTAAAACAGGGGTCTCAAACTCAAATTGGCTGGGGGCCATTGCTGTGGCTGACATCTCATAGGAGGGCCGTTGTAACATTGAAGCACAAGAAGAAAACCCAAATGTTCTGGAAATTTACTTTAATAGCTGAGATGTTAGCTCACATTTCTTTTAAATTACATTACTAACATGTTTGTGTCATGCTTAACAAAAATGTAAACAACAGTGCACTGTTATATATTTTTTTATAATTTGTACTATTTTATTTTAAATTAAGTAACTTATCAAAACTGTGATGAACCTTATACTGAACAACTGCGATCCCTGAATACATTTGCAAACTATTCTATTTCTTGCCAGACACTTGGCAGCGCTTCTGCTCACACAACTGAGCCACATTTGCTGATGGAGTTCACAGTTGAAACCCTGTGTACAGCTTCAAGATGAGCATCACTAAGCCTGGACCTGAACTTGAATTTATTGAAGTTCATAGTTGAGAAGAGTTTCTCACACAATATGTGCTTCCAAAAAGGCACATCAACTGACTGAACACTCTGGACAGCTCTGGGAAGCATGGAGGTAATTCAGAAACTCTGCTGTCTTGTCTGCATTTTCCTGTGCCTCTGAATTTAGTTTTCAAATTCCTGAAGTAGGTTTTCAACAGCAGAAGCATATTCATCACCATTGAATGCTATGCCCTCCTCCACAAGATATCTGCATGTCGTGAAATGACTGAGATTTTTTGCAGAAAGCTTAGTTTTCCACAATCTCAATTTTGTGGAGAAGGCTTTCACACATTCATACGCTGCTGTGATGAGCTGACCAGGGCCCTGGAGCTTCAGGTTAAGGATGTTCAGCTCCTGTGTAATATCCACTAGGAATGCAAGGTCCATGACCCATTTAGGATCATCAAATTCAGGAACATCCATTCTGCCATCTTCCATGAATCTCTTCACATCTGTTCTTAAATCAAAAAATCTCTTCTATAATTTCCCCTGCTGAGCCAGCGCACCTCAGTAAAGTAAATTACATCACCATATGTTGCCTCGATTTTTTCTAAAAAGGCTCAAAACTGGCGGTGCTGTAAACTCCTTGACCTGATGTAATTGATGCATTTTAGGACAACAGACATGATGTGTTCATATTTCAAGCATTTGCTGCACAGTGCTTGCTGGTGTATAATGCAATGCAGAACAACTGCTGGATCTGCATTTTCCTCTTCCAAATTTCTTTGGACCAGTGCTACCAGTCCATTTTTTTACCTGTCATAGACGGGGCGCCATCAGTGGTAATGCCTACTAGTCTGCTCCACGGCAAACCAGTGTGTTCAATCGAGTCGCACAGCTGCTGAAATATATCTTTGGCTGTTGTACGGCTGTTGTACGGCCGTGCATTTGACAAAAACTCAGCAATTCTTCCATCACCTCAAAATGGTCATTAATACCTCTGATGAAAATAGCTAGCTGAGCAGTGTCAGTTTCGTCTGTACTTTCGTCAAGCGCCACAGAGTAGGCTATGCAATGAAAACTATAGCTTTCCCGCGTAGCTGATCATAAATGTCACTTGATAACTCTGTAATCCGCTCTGCCACTGTATTTGCTGATAGATTGTTGAACAAGTTCTTCTTTTCTGGACATAGAATGTCACCAACCTTCAACATGCACTCCTTTATAAACTGCCCTTCAGTGAATGGCTTTCCTGCTTTTGCAATCATCTCATTCACCTCATAACTCGCTTCAATGGCAGCATCAGCATCCTTTTTGGCTTTGTGGAAAAGGCTTTGCTGGGATGTTAGCTCTCTCTACAACTGCGTGGCTCGTTTTTTTCTCTCGTCTTCCTGGTACTTCTCATATTGGTCTCCGTGTTTATTCGAGTAATGACGCTTGAGATTGTATTCCTATAGAACGGCAACTTTTTTTTTGCATATGTCCCCGGGCCGGCAGTTTGAGACCCCTGGCCTAAAACGTTTAACAGTACTGTAGCTTTGCAGGTAGGTTTCTTGAAGCATATTGGAGATGCTTTTTAACTGGTGAATACTAGTATTCTAATAATTTTGGCCACCACTGTATATTTATATTTGTTAATGTTTTTCCAAATTAATAATTTTTTGGCTTTCTGGATCTGTCAGGTGCTTATAGTACTAGTCAGGGAATTGAACTGATTCGGCAAGACGTCGCACGCTACATTGAATGGCGAGATGGAGGAATCACATCTGACCCCGAAAACATTTACTTATCCACAGGAGCCAGTGATGCAATTGTGGTAAGCAGATACGACAAACAGACCAAAATTTAACATTAATTTTAAAAAGTGTTCATGTGAATTTTTATTCAAAATAGATATGTACATCATCCACAGAACTCACCCATCCAGACTCTAGTCTCATCTTCACAGTCTTGTAGAGTCCAACATTCCAACCTGTAGTTTTCAATTCTGAAAACTTTGATTATGAGGTTCAGATAGGTTGGTTTAATCAATGGGTTGAGCTAAATTTTGTAGGACTCTGGCCCTACCAGAGCGAATTTTGACACCCTTGCTCAGGACACTAAAAACTTGTTAGCACTACCCTGTGACTTTATCAGTAAAATATCTCTGTTGTTGAAAAGCTGTATTATAGTTCTCAGCAAAGATGTGGTAACATTGCTATCTAGAGGGAGATGGCACAGACACAGGTAATTTACACATGCACAATTTATTTATTTATTTGTACTGCACTACTTTATTTTACTAGACCTAGATGTAATGACCTGTAGATAAAGTAAAGACCTTCATCCATCTTCAAATGAAAAGTAAGTAAGACCTTCGTTCTTTGGAACACAAATTACGATATTTTTGATGAAATCTGAGATCTCTCTGACCCTCCATAGACAGCAAGGGTCTCTGTTTGTCCTTATAGTAAGAAGATGACCAACTTCATCAAAGTCATCTAGGGATGGGAAATATCAGTTTGCAAATGGCTAATAAGGCCAATCCCGGCCTGGAAGTGTCAGGGATCTCTCCTGATAGCTCTGTCTGTTCTTTCCCTGTTCTGTGTTTCCTTGTCTGTGTTGTGTTGGAGCACATGGCTTTGTCTTTGTTTGTGTCTGCCATGTCCTCGTCCTGTCCCTCTCGATCTCTCCTTGTTTGTCTGAGTGTTCTCACCTGTTCCTCGTGTTCTCCTCTCCTTTATATTGTTCTCAATTTCCCTCTTGTTTTGTCAGTTCGTTATTCTAACCTGTTGTGCGTACGTCATTGTTTGCTAGCTCATCTCCCCATTCTTTGTGCTATGGATCATTCCCTGCCAAGTTGTTAGTGTATTAAGTTTCTTGTCAGTCCCTAGTCTCATCTTGTCCTGTCCTGTCCTGTGCTGTAGGCTGGGCTACCGGTTTTCTCCCTGGGTCTGCCAAGCTGCTAGGCCTGAGCTGTGTCTGTGACATCACGAGTATGGAGCAGTGTGGAGTGTCAGACCACCGCTGCTAAACTCCACAGTTTGCGCAGACAGCAAATATGGAAACGATTCAGCTTATTTGCAAGTTGCTGGTATACTGTCCAAGTTTCAGAGGCATAGAGGAGGGCAGACTACTGACTACTGCTCTGTAGGCCTTTAGTTTGGTGGTGAAGCTGATCCCTTTACGCTCCCACACTGATGAGCTAAGTCTGCCGAAGGCAAAGCTGGCCTTGGCTATTCTGACATCTGTTTCTTCGTCGATGTGCACAAATCATGAGATGGTGCTCCCTAGATTGGTAAACCTGTCCACAGTGTAAAACCAGTTTAATATAGAGCTATTGTTTCAGCTCCGGGAATTATTTATTAAATATTCAATATTTACTTGATCTAAGTAATATTAATATTTAACTTACGATTTATACTTTGAGTACTCGTCCAGCGATTACATCAGTATATCTCTTATTAAATCTTGCTTCTATCGCCCCGTGGCCCCGGTAACAATAAAACAAGATTAATAACTTTCTCAAATTCGAGCTAGGTTGCGTTATCTTTGGGCAAATAAGGATGAAAATACTTAAAATCACATTCCAGAGACACTTCTTTATAAAATGAAACAAGGTTTATTCGTTATACTGCTATTCTAACATAAATGGATTAATGAATAATACACAAACATACATACAGACGAGGTTTTCGAGGTTAGATGTTGAAAGAATACCATTCTTTCACATTTCATAACTTAACCAATCCAGCAAAGATCACGAAAGATGCCTAGGCTTTCTTTTCTGCATTCAGATCGAATTTACCAGTTTAGTCAGGATAAAACGCTTTGTTTGTTATACTTGCTGTCTGTTGGTGTAAGCAGGCTGGATATTTGGTTTCATTTTCCAGCGTGAGTTCAGTTCTTTGTTTTGGGTGTCACGTGGTCAGTTCGTTCTTCTTCGGTTGCTCTCGTGTGGAGACTTGAAACTGCTGCGTGACTTCACCGGGAAAGCTCTCCCCTGCTCTGCAGTCGTTGAATTTGTTGCTCCTGTGATGTTACGGCTTTGGCACGGTCTTAGACTTCTTCCGATGGTTGGCTCCGAGGTGAGCGTCCAGCGGACCGGCGCGCGTTGGAGGGCGCAGCTTCGAGGAGTTCCAGAGAGTTCAGAGATTCAAGAGATGTTCAAGCCATGTTCAAGAGAGTTACAAGAGAGCGAGGGCGCGCACAAAGCGCGTTGTTTTAAACTGTCCGGGTTTAGACATCGCCCACAGGCGGCTGGTCCAATCAGAGCGTCGGTACGGGGCGGAGCCCCGCCTGCACGGCTGGGTTTTGCAAGGCACTATCATGTGACGAAAAATAACTTGTTTTTACCCCTGTATTAAAACTCTTACCAGGTTTACACATTTATAATATCACCACATTCGTTATCTTACTGATTCATAAAATTTTGCAACCATTCATAAAAGTCTAAACACTGCAACCTACACATTCCAGGTTAAAGCACGATTAGAGATCAGCCCACGTTTTCCTAAATAATTCATATTCCACAAGCATATGAGAGAAAGAGTACAACAATTAATATCCATGTTTCTTGTGTAGATGAATTATTATTATCATGAAACGAATGTGTCTCTTGGAAATCTTCTTGTGGCCACTTCTCTTTGTTCTGTGACCGAACGAAATCGCGCGCTTTTGCGCTGAGGTGGAGGGGGCTTTAGAGGGCTGCTGAGTCTTTAGCTGCCCTCCCCCTTCTGGTGCCGTATAGAGCCAGTTGAATTCCTGCCGACATATGTTACATATCCCCCTTGGGCTTGGTGATGTTCCCTGATGGAACCTCGTCAAGGCCCTGGAACAAGAGGCAGGAAGAACAGGCACATACAAGACACAAACATCATTTCTATCACTGACTGAAGCCTGGTGCAGGGTAATTTGGGAAGGAACAGGTTAGAAACTTGAGAAGACATAGGGATGCATTGTTTATCATTATTGACAATTGGGTCATTTTTGACTGTTTTAATTGCCAGGGGCTCGACAAGGCGGTATAGGCATGATCTCAGTCAGGTTGGTCGAATTCTCGGGTTCGGGTTCTAGGTCGGGATTACCACGTCGAAAAAGGCGAGGGACGCCTGACGTGCATTTGTTGAGAGACTCTTGAATGACGTTCACTCGCTTGTGTAGGAGGAAGGCCAGTGTCAAAGTCACAACATATCCTACGATAGTAGAGATACAAAGTGCTGTGTCAGCGGGAGACAAAGACCGAATAATTGGCGCGCCGGCGGGCGGAAGGCGAGCGATAGCTTCTAACGCTGTCAGCCGGTGTCAACGCAATAAGAGATTTCGATTTCAACCTGATATTCATCGTCGGTGAGGTGATACAATGCTAACTCGTCAATATGGAGGATCGCGCCCTTCGGGACAGTGATCCATAACGTTTGGTTGGGCAAATTAATGCGCGTAACGGTGTCGTGTTAATCGCATGTGAGGGTGGCTGTTCGTGCTGGGGTATTGAGCAGCCATCGGTTTCTGATGATTTCGGCTTGCGTTACCTCAACTTGAGAACGTGGTGTTGTTTCGGCGGGGCACTAGTGTCGGGTTTAATGGATTCTAAACCACGGATGCCCCTGGTATTATCGCGTACGCAGAGTTTACTCGGGTAGGGGGGAGTGAATGTCCTAAGTGAGCGTGCCCATCTTTAAGTTTGGGGCCGGATACAACTGTTCGTTGTTATCGTAATACGCAGCGACTTTAGGAGTGTGGATTTTGACATAGGTTTTCCTTTGCCGTAATCCCACATTCACAACGTCTTTGAGCCGGTAAACATTATTAACGTCGATAATGGGCAAACTGAAAAGACAACTAAGTCACCTGTTTCCGGGTTTGCGTATATGGGAATAGCGCTACCGGGAAAGGGGCGAGATGGGTTTGGATGAGACTAGCGGGGCCCGCAGTGGCCGAAGTTACAACGTTTGAACAAGGCTAAGAGGTATCTTGTAGCACGGAATCCTATTCATGGCTACGTTGTCAATCCAGGAACTTACATCGCGTATCATGTCGTTCATGATTTTGGCGGGTGACTTCGATCGGTCGACAACGGTTCTCACAGCGAATTACAGCGACTTTACTGACGGAAGTCGATCTCAATTTCAGGACCTGGATTCAAGGATTGGTTAAGGGGTTCAAAGTGAGAGAGAGAAAAGGAAACACAAAGTGAGACACGAGATAAAGAAACCAAACGATAAAGTAAATAAAAAAAAAATTCAAAAATTCAAAAATTCAAAAAAAATAAATAAATAAATTATATAATAATAAAAAAAAAAATTGAGAGTAACTCCTCTCTACTAGATTGGTCCTAGCAGTACTGCGGAGGAGAGAATATGGGTTGTGTCTAAGCATGGTTGCTATATGTTTTCCTAAAATGACAATACTTATGCTTGTGTGGTGCATATGGTTGTCGGTCTGTGTCAGTCGGTTTGATCTTCCCCCTTTTCCTGTCGGTGGTTTGGATTTGCCGGTTGGCACTGGCAACCCATCATGGTGCATCGTGTGTGTCAGCGTACTCCCCCTCTGGCCGTGAGGTACTACGAGCTGTGGCGCAGTGAGTGGCTCAGGGACATACGTGTGGACACCGTCTTGCAGATGCAGCATGTAGTCGACAGAGTGGAGCTCGCGGAGCTCGGAGGATGTGTTATAATGGGTTTGACATGTGAGCTGTCATGGTTCGTAGTGACGAATCCGCATGTGAGGGTGAGGAGATCGTCAGCAGCGAACTGAGGTGGTATGGTAATGCAGGAGGGCAGGGGTGTGCTCGCCAGTGGCGTGCTGGCGGCGGGTTACTGCTGCCACTGTAGGGTTGGGTGGGAGGGCATGAAAGGTCCAGGACTCTTCATGTGATGCACCTGCTGTGGTGAGGGCATCGTTTTGGTCATTTGAGGGGCTGGAGTTTGGGAGGAAACGTTTAGGATGTCAGACCTGATCTGGTGTTCTCCGGAGGAATGGCAGGTGACTGAGACAGCACTTTCAGGAACTTGAGGAGTTTCATCAGCGGGTGTTTGTTGGACGCTGCTGTGATTTGGAGTATTGGGTGTTGAGTTAGTGTTTAACTCTGTTGCTGGGTTTTCAGGTGGGGTTTCATGTCCATCTGAAGTCAGGGTGTTTACTGTTCTCTGAGAGTGAGGTGACAGTGCTGTTTTCTGTGGCTGATTTGTTCAGCTTGTCACTGCCGTTCCGTCTGACAGCTAGTCAGGCTGAATCTGGTTCCTCTTCCTTTTCCCACTGATTCTCATGAGGCCTTGCTTGGTCCCATGACTTCTCCCAGTGTCGTCCAGGTGAGCGTTGACGTCCACGCGGTCCATCCCATCGGTCATACCTCTGTTCAGGTCGGGTGTCAGCGTGTGAGTCTCGTTCTCTGTTGGACGGGGGTGCATTCCATTCTCTGTGTGGTGGCTTAGCGCTGTCTTGGCGTTGGGTGCCCTCTAGAGCCAGTTCATGGTGTTGCGTGTTGAAATCAAGAACTGCTGGGGTTTTTGCGCTCTTTTCTGAGGCCATCTTTTGTTTGTAGTAGGCCTTTTGCACCAAGTCTCGCAACTGCTGAGTGTTCATCGTTCGTGGACATGCGAGAACGCCAAGATGGTGGCTTATGCCAGGATGAAGGTTCCTGAGGAAGAGAGTTTTAAAGTTCAGTTCCTCTTCCATGTCAGATTCATTGCGAGTTCCAAAATATGCTTGTCTGAGTCGACTGTAGTAAGCTTGAGGAGTGTCGTGACGTCCTTGTCTCGTCTCCAGGGCAGCCACTAAGCCTTGATCGGACTCAGGGTCAGCAAACTCTTTAATGAGGGCTTTTCGCAGCCGTTGATAATCAGTCTTTGTGTTAACAGGCTGCCGGTCAAGGAAGCTGCGTACTTAAGGACTGGATGTCGTTCGGAGTAAATAGAGTTTATCTTTGTCCGTAACGTTAGGTCGCATTTCCAGATGGAAATCAATATCTTAGAGATACGCTTGGACCTTTTGGCTGTTTGGCACGCTGGGGTTGAATTTGCCAACGTTTCGGGCGAGCTTGTCAAGATCTTTTAGGTCCAAGCCGTGTGACGATCTGCGGCTGGCTGCAGCAGATTCTTCTGGTTCTGTCGTGATATAAAGTTCTTCAGACGGCGCTGGTGAATGTTTTAACACCACCCCCTCTGTCTTATGTTCACGTGTCAGTCCAGGCACAGGTGACTTGGTCCTGCTTGGCAGGGGTGCGGTTGGTGCACGTCCCTGTCCTTGACGGCTCCTGGCGTAGTTCGTAAGCGTGCTTGAGTTCCTCTTGGAAACTTTCAGACTCCTCTGTGACGTAGTCGAGCTGTCGTGTTAGGCGGCTGATCTCGTTTCTTGATTCAGCCAAATGAGCTTCGAGGGCCTTGATTCTGCTGTTTTTGTCCCTGAAGTCAGTCTTTGCCTTCTCTAGTAGCTTCTCTGCATACTGTAGCTTGTCTGCACGATCAGCGAAGTCCTCTTTGAGTTGCTGCATTTCGTGGCTGGTAGCTTCTAGAGTCTCTTTTAGCCTGTTGATCTCCTCCTCGGCGCCTTGCTCCACCTCATCGGTCCCTTCCTGTCGTTCACGTTCCAGCTGCTCTATGCGTCGTTGTGCGCTTGTCAGCTCCTGCTGGCGTTGTGCGGCGTGCTTGTCGCTCAGTTTGAGGGTGGCGATGAGTGTGTGACTTAAGCTTGAGGTGATCTTGGCTAATTCTTTGTGATTGTAGTTTTGACTTGGGTCTTGTCTCATGATGCTTGTGATGTTGTCATCTAGTTGGTCCTGTGTCTGATGTTGGAGTGCTTCAGCAGCTTTAGGGAGGATGCTGTTTGTTGTAACACTTAGCCACATTTCCAGTCCTTCCCAGTGACCGACATGTTCTGTTTCGTGAGACATCTGGGAGATCTTGGACCGAACTGACACAGACCTTGGATGGGAAACAAAGCAAAACAAAAACACAAACAAAACAACAGGGGTGTAAATGTGCACAGTGTATGCTAGTGTTGGGTGTGATTCTGTTTCTGTGGTCCTCTGTGGTGGGGTGCGTGTAATTTGCAGCTTCTGCGTAGAAATTGAGCACACGTAGAGGCAGCACAGCTGAGAAACAGAAAGAAAAGCACACTAACAGAATGAGTACACAGGGACAATAACACTAGACAGATCTCTCTTTTAATAGCAGATTCTCTCTTCGCTTTGTTAAGTCTGATTTAAAAGGACGCTTCTAATCAGAGGATTGTAGGCGAAGTTTTCTCTTTTGGTAATAGGACTGTTATTGCTATTCCAATTTTCTCCTTGATGGAGGAAAACAACAGCAATGACAGTGCTTGTCCCTTAATGGCAAGATTTTACACCGCGACGCTGGTTAGCGTGTCTCTCGCACGTGTTTAAAATTTTGCCGATGTCTATCTTCTCATTGCAACTGCTTTAACCTGGGGGATAGGATTTCACAATAGAGGGTAAATGGTAAACAGTTTTGAATGTAGTTCTCAAGTTTCATAAACATCTGTTCAATTGTGACATTTCGCTCTATTCGTGATCTTCCCCTGGCCAAGTCTTAAGCAAACAAGTCAAATTAGAAGTTAGTAACAGGGAGAAAAGAAAAGAGAAATTAAGATTTATTCCCAAGATTTAAAACTAATACGTTGGCACAAGGTGGTGCTGTTGAGTCGATATGCTTAGGTTGGTTTGGCTGTTTACAGGGTAAACAAACTGACCTAAGTTGAGGAAACCTTAATTTCCCTTTTGGGGTTTTCTAATTAGAAGGTTGCGTTTTATGCTCCAGATTGGTGAGAAGTGACTTTGATTGTATGGTGTCACTGTCACTTCTCCAACACAACACTAGGGGGAGCACTATCTACTCTCAGGCCTAAGTAAAGAGGACTTTATTTAATTTTAACTTAATAAAATTATTTTAATTAAATTATTATTAATTTTATTTGAGTTAATCAGATCACCTAAGGAAATTAAGTATGGCCTACAGGGGGCGCCAGACTTGTGTTAAGTCTGAAATTAGAATTAAAATTAGACTTTGTGGTTTCTAATTAAAATGTATGATGTTATAATTAAAATTAATAGGCTCACCTAGGATTAGAAATTACACGTGCAATCTGCAATTGAGTTGATAAACCAATATTGTTGCAAAATGTAAACAGGAAGTGTAATTAATTATTAAATGTAATTAGAATTTTCGAATTCATAATTAATTATTAAATTAATTTACAGCTTCTAAATCACTAGTTTTGGATTCCCATAATAGTAATTAAAATAATTTCCAAACTTAATCATTCCTCATTGTGTCATTACATCAAAAAAATAATAATTCATCTGTATCCTAATTAATTTTATTAAATGAAATTAATTGCAAATTTGTAATTAATTATGACATTCAGTTAACAATTAAAAATTCCTAACAATAGCACTTATCCATTGATGTGTTTTAAAATCATAAAAGCCATTATAATTGAATTAAATCAAACTCACCATATTATCAAGGTAATGAGGTAATACTGAATTATCTTCTAATAAAACTACCAACTATTAAGCTGGTATCCACAAAAGGCAAGACTTTAATCAACAGTATATTAAACCAACCTGTGAAATTGTTAACACTGATGATTGGGTAACATTAACACAGCCAACTTATTACATACGTTAGTCTTTTAAATGGGAAAATAGAGAGAGAAAGGGAATTAGTGTTAGCTGTGAACCACATTTCCACACACACTGCATTCAAGCTCTAAAGCAAGCTATGTGCTAATCGCTAGCCGTAATGCTACCAGCATGGCATTTGCTACAATGCTACAGTTTCTTTGTTAGCTTAGCGCTAATGCTATTAGTTTTACACGTGGCTAAGTCTCCACGTGGCTAAACTGGTCGCTATGGCAACTCAGTGCCTGTAAAAAAAAAAGAAATGTGCTTCACGCTTCAAAATCAACAAGCATTGTTCAGATTTGAATCTTTTACAACACATAATCTCACTCGTTTAGGGCGAGATAAATTTATCTACGGGTTACTTATAAATCATCAAAGCCTCGGCGGGCTATTATGCGAATATTTGTCTGTTCAGACAGCACACATAAAAAAAAAACAATTCAATCGATTGCAAAATTTTTCCCCCTTTTCCAAACCGAATGGCCACTCCTTTGTTTGAGCGCCGCACGTTTGGAATTCACTCGTGTGAAATTACATACTGGCTGAGGATTACTTAAATAGCTACTTTAAAAATCTACAGCCGGGAGAATAAAATTATAGCTGAGTTTGAAAGTGGGACACGCACTAACCAAAACAGACTATACAGGCCTCAAACAGAGATGAAACGAGGAACACGCCCGTTCTAACTCTCGTGCGCTGTTAAAGCGACTTCATATAATTATTTACTGCAGTTTAATTTCTTCTCAACGAGCTCGAGTTAACAGTTACAATCTCTTTCATTCAAAAACGCACTGTGTTTCACAAACAAGAATGCAATACCACAAATAACCACTTGTTTCTCCATATTCACTCAATTTTTTCGGATAAAAGTGAGAAATATTTCTATTGTCTCTGGTTTGATTTTCAGATTTAAATCTTTAATGCCAGCTTTATTCTCCACCATTCTGTAAAACCAGTTTAATATAGAGGTATTGTTTCAGCTCCGGGAATTATTTATTAAATATTCAATATTTACTTGATCTAAGTAATATTAATATTTAACTTACGATTTATACTTTGAGTACTCGTCCAGCGATTACATCAGTATATCTCTTATTAAATCTCGCTTCTATCGCCCCGTGGCCCCGGTAACAATAAAACGAGATTAATAACTTTCTCAAATTCGAGCTAGGTTGCGTTATCTTTGGGCAAATAAGGATGAAAATACTTAAAATCACATTCCAGAGACACTTCTTTATAAAATGAAACAAGGTTTATTCGTTATACTGCTATTCTAACATAAATGGATTAATTAATAATACACAAACATACATACAGACGAGGTTTTCGAGGTTAGATGTTGAAAGAATACCATTCTTTCACATTTCATAACTTAACCAATCCAGCAAAGATCACGAAAGATGCCTAGGCTTTCTTTTCTGCATTCAGATCGAATTTACCAGTTTAGTCAGGATAAAACGCTTTGTTTGTTATACTTGCTGTCTGTTGGTGTAAGCAGGCTGGATGTTTGGTTTCGTTTTCCGCGTGAGTTCAGTTCTTCGTTTCGGGTGTCACGTGGTCAGTTCGTGCTTCTTCGGGGCTCTCTGCTGCGTGACGTCACCGGGAAAGCTCTCCTCTGCTCTGCAGTCGTTGAATTCGTTGCTCCGTGATGTTACGGCTTTGGCACGGTCTTAGACTTCTTCAGATGGTTGGCTCCGAGGCGAGCGTCCAGCGGACCGGCGCGCGTTGGAGGGCGCACTTCGAGGAGTTCCAGAGAGTTCAGAGATTCAAGAGATGTTCAAGCCATGTTCAAGAGAGTTACAAGAGAGCGAGGGCGCGCACAAAGCGCGTTGTTTTAAACTGTCGGGTTTAGACATCGCCCACAGGCGGCTGGTCCAATCAGAGCGTCGGTACGGGGCGGAGCCCTGCCTGCACGGCTGGGTTTTGCAAGGCACTTTCATGTGACGAAAAATAACTTGTTTTTACCCCTGTATTAAAACTCTTACCAGGTTTACACATTTATAATATCACCACATTCGTTATCTTACTGATTCATAAAATTTTGCAACCATTCATAAAAGTCTAAACACTGCAACCTACACATTCCAGGTTAAAGCACGATTAGAGATCAGCCCACGTTTTCCTAAATAATTCATATTCCACAAGCATATGAGAGAAAGAGTACAACAATTAATATCCATGTTTCTTGTGTAGATGAATTATTATTATCATGAAACGAATGTGTCTCTTGGAAATCTTCTCGTGGCCACTTCTCTTTGTTCTGTGACCGAACGAAATCGCGTGCTTTTGCGCTGAGGTGGAGGGGGCTTTAGAGGGCTGCTGAGTCTTTAGCTGCCCTCCCCCTTCTGGTGCCATATAGAGCCAGTTGAATTCCTGCCGACATATGTTACAACAGCTATCAGTGTCTGGTTGTTCACAGTCACAGCAGGCTATTGGTATGGCTTTCCTGGGGCAGGCTGATACATCACCGCAGTCTTCTTTGTGTTGATAGTCAAGCCGAAGTTATTACATTCTGTGGAGAACAGTTCCAGGCTATCTTGCATATCTTGAGTTTTTACTGCATTCAGGGCACAGGCATCAGCAAACAAAAAGTCACGTAGTCTGACTTCATGGACCTTTGTCTTGGCCTGAAGAATTGCAGATTGAACGGTTTGCCATCTGTCCTGAACTTGATGTCAATACCCAGGGTCAGTGTCCAGAAAGTTATCTAACAGCCGTGCAGAAAACATCATGCTGAACAGTTTGGGGGCAAGCACACAGCCTTGCTTCACTCCATACATACAGTGGAGCAAATAAGTGTTTGATGCACTGCCGATTTTTCAAGTTTTCCCACTTACAAAGAATGGAGAGATCTGTAATTTTCATCGTAGGTACACCTCAACTGTGAGAGAAAGTGGAGAAAAATCCAGACAATCACATTGTATGATTTTTAAATAATTAACTTCCGTTTAATTGCATGAAATAAGTATTTGATCACCTACCAACCAGCAAGAATTCTGGCTCTCACAGACCTGTTAGTTTGTCTTTAAGAAGCCCTCCTATCCTCCACTCATTACCTGTATAAATTGCACCTGTTTGAACTCGCTACCTGTATAAAAGACACCTGTTTACACACTCAATGGATCAGACTCCAACCTCTCCACTATGGGCAAGACCAAAGAGCTGTCTAAGGACACTAGGGACACAATTTTAGACCTTCACAAGGCTGGAATATGCTACAGGACAATCGGCAAATAGCTTGGTTAGAAGGCAACAACTGTTGGCGCAATTATTGGAAAATGGAATAAATTCAAGATGACTGTCAATCTCCCTCGGACTGGAGCTCCATGCAAGATTTTGCCTCGTGGAGTATCAATGATCCTGAGAAAGGTGAGGGATCAGTCTAGAACTACACGGGAGGACCTGGTCAATGACCTAAAGAGAGCTGGTACCACAGTCTCAATGGTTACCATTAGTAAACACACTACCGTCATGGATTAAAATCATGCATCATGCGCCAGGTTCCCCTGCTCAAGCCAGCACATGTCCAGGCCCGTCTGAAGTTTGCCAAAGACCATCTGGATGATCAAGAGGAGGCATGGGAGAAGGTCATGTGGTCAGATGAGACCAAAATATAACTTTTTGGTATAAACTCCACTCGCCGTGTTTGGAGGAAGTAGAAGGATGAGTACAATCCCAAGAACACCATCCCAACCATGAAGCATGGGGGTGGAAACATCATGCTTTGGTGATGCTTTTCAGCAAAGGGGACAGGATGACTGCACCATATTGAGGGAGGATGAATGGGGCCATGTATCGCGAGATTTTGGCCAACAATCTCCTTCCCTCAGTAAGAGCATTGAAGATGTGTCAGGGCTGGGTCTTCCAGCATGACAATGACCCCAAACACACAGCAAGGGCAACTAAAGAGTGGCCCTGTAAGAAGCATTTCAAGGTCCTGAAGTGGCCTAGCCAATCTCCAGACCTAAACCCAAAAGAAAATCTATGGAGGGAGCTGAAACTCTGTGTTGCCCAACGACAGCCCCAAAATCTGAAAGATCTGGAGAAGACCTGTATGAAGGAGTGGGCCAAAATCCCTGCTGCATTATGTGCACACCTGGTCAAGAACTACAGGAAACGTCTGACCTCTGTAATTGTAAACAAAGGTTTCTGTACCAAATATTAAGTTCTATTTTTCTATTGTATTAAATACTTATTTCATGCAATAAATGGAAATTAATTATTTAAAAATCATACAATGTGATATTCTGGATTTTTGTTTAGATTCTGTCTCTCACAGTTGATGTGTACCTACGATGAAAATGACAGATCTCTCCATTCTTTGTGGGAAACCTTGAAAAATCGGCAGTGTATCAAATACTTATTTGCCCCACTGTAACTGGGAAAGGAGCAGATAGATCTCCATCATCAAGCACACAAGCCTGCATGCCTTCATGGAATTGTCTTTCTATACAGATGAATCTTTCTGGGCAACCAAACTTACTCATGATCTTACAGAGCCCCTCACGACTTACGGTGTCGAATGCCTTGGTTAGGTCCACAAAGGTGGCATAGAGGTCAACATTTTGCTCCTGGCACTTTTCTTTAAGTTGTCGAGCAGTAAATATAATGTCTACCATTCCTCGTTCTTTCCTGAATCCGCACTGGCTCTCAGGAAACAGCCCCTGCTCTAGGTGCACGTAACGGTTCAGAAGAATTCTAGAAAGAATTTCCCCTGCAATGCAGAGAAGTGAGATTCCTCTGTAATTATCGCACATCTGTCTGTTTCCTTTACGTTTGTAGAGGTGCACTATGGTGGCATCCTTTTGCTTTGTTAACAACTGTTTATTGAATTTTATTCTGGGAACAGTAATACAAAACAAAAAGCAGCTGTACAAATTTAGAACCCACCCTAACCCATCCCACCCCCTGGTCGACTTCATATATATATAATAATAATAATAATAATAATAATAATAATAATAATAATAATAATAATAATAAAACAAATACATTAATTAATGTTATTAGATAAATAAATAATAATAAAATAAATTTTACAAAGATTTTAGAAAAGATGACACAACATTAAAAGCTAAATCTCATGAATTTACAGTTTTCACATTAAATCCACGTATACGAAAAGTTGAGAGTTCCATCAAGATAATGTCCAAAAAATACACAGTCCAGGTTCGTCTGTCCATTATGTGAGGAGGATTCCAACGGTTGACTTGCAGTTGTTTTGCTGCTGTGAGAGCAGCTAACAGTAAACATCTTCTTTGGACAGATAAGGTGAAGTCCCAAAAGTAATTCATGAAAAAATTGCGCGGAGTCAAACATATCTCAGTACACAACAAATACGATAGGTCCTGTGGGAGCTGAGTCCAAAAAGGTGAGAGAGAGGGGCACTCCCCCCAAAAATGCAAATACTTGCCTAAAACTTCTTGGGAACAGAGATTACACATATAAAAACGTTTCATTTGAGTCAAGTAAACCTAATGCAGCAATTTCCAATAAATCATTTGGTAATTCAACTTTTTATAAGACAATTTAAACATACCCCATACCTGATCGGAAAATAAAACATGCACATCCTCATTAAGATCCTTAGCCCAAACAGTTGAAATAGATAAAGGTTTGTATGAATGCTCAAGAAGAAAGAGATAGATGAATGAAGCAGAGGAGAGAGATTGCTCCGAAGGAAGGATTAGTTTGCGCAAAGGGTGAACAGTCAGTTAAGAGTTCCACCGAGGGCCTGACTCTCTGTGGTCATTAAAAATCCCAGTATGTTCTTCGAAAAATAGTGGGGTTTGTAATCCCGGCATCCTGGCCAAATTCGCCCATTGGCCTCCGACCATCATGGCCTCCTAATCATCCCCATACACTGATTGGCTTCATCACTCTGTCTCCTCTCCACCAATAAGCTGGTGTGTTGTGGGCGTGCTGGCACAATATGGCTGCCATCACATCATCCAGGTGGATGCTGCACATTGGTGGTGGACGAGGAGATTCCCCCCTTCCATGTAAATTGCTTTGAGTACCCAGAAAAGCACTATATACATTTATGGAATTATTATTCTAATTATTATTATCATCATAGATATCTCCCAGAGTGTTTACTTTATTTTGAGTCCATTGTGGACAATGAAATGGAGTACTGCCTGACAAAAGTTTAGTATTGTGGAACATAGGCGAATGCCTATTCCATATTATAACTAGTTGTGAACGTCTTTCAACATCCCTCCACGTGGAGAGGAGGTGGGTTAAAATGGGACCAAACTGAGATTTACACTGCCTAAGCGGAACCTCCGAAAAAAACAAGATGCTTTAATTTATATGGATAAACAATAGATTCCTCAATTGCTCTCCAAGACACAGAAGCGTCAGGATCAAACCAAACTGATAAAGGGCGGAGGGAAAAGGCTTGAGCATACAGTCTAAAATTAGGGAAAGAAAGACCTCCATGTAATCTACATCGTTGTAAGGTAGTCAGTTTAATACGAGGACGTTTCCCATCCCATATATACCGTGAAACACATGCATCTAGTTTGTTCCAGTAGCCAACCGGTGGAGCGAGAGGAATCATGGAAGAAAATAAATGTATATGTGGGAGAACATTCATTTTAATCACTGATATACGAGCCTGAAAAGAAGTAGGAAGACGAAACAAATTTTCCAAATCTGAGGATACTTTGGCTAGAATACTATTATATTTTTTTTGACGATTTCCTGCAGGGAAAGACAAACATCTATCCCAAGTACTTAAAGTTTTAGATATAGAAAGGGACATGTAATACATTTTAGAATTGAGGGGAAGTAAACATGACTTATGTCATTTAATTTAAAACCCAGAGAGATCAAAATTGTCAAATAAATTCAACACATGATGAAAAGAATGTGACGGCTTCTCCAAAAACAATAAGATATAATCAGCAAACAAATAAATATGATGATGAGTATTTTGTATATTTAGGGGGGAAATAGTTTCAGATTGTCGGACCGCTTGAGCTAAGGATTCCAAGAATAGGGCATATTCGGGGAAGTCGTGGCATAATGTTAGATAGTCGGACTCATAATCGAAAGGTTGCGATTTCGAGACTCGGTCCTGCAGGGATTGTCGGGGGGGGGAATGAATGTACAGCACTCTCTCCACCTTCAATACCACAACGAGGTGCCCTTGAGCAAGGCAAGACGACGAGATAGTACTTTAGCATATAATTTAATATCACTCCCAATCAAAGAAAGTAGCGGTAACTACAACAAGAAGTCGGATCTTTATTTTTTTTAACAAGAGAGAAATAACAGCTATATTAACAGATGGGTGAAATGAGCCTTGAGTAACTGAAACATGTATCATATATAACATGAGGTGGCCAAAATCTGACCAAAAAGTAGTGTACAATTCGATTGGAATACCATCTATGCCTGGGGATTTGCCCTTGTTCATAGATTGGATTGCTGACTCCAGCTCCTAAAAGTGATCGGTTCAGCCAGGTATTCCGAATCCAAATCTGAAAGCCTAGAAATATCAAGGTTGGACAGAAAAGATGCAAAAGAGACAGGGTCACCATCAGCAGAAGAAGTATAGAGCTTAGAGTAAAAAGTGTGGAAGGCGATATTAATGTCTTTTGGGTCTGTCATAATGACCCCAATTTGGGATTTCACTGCTGAAATATTAGCAATCTTTTCAATGTTGTGTAATCTTAGAGCTAAAAGGTGGCTTGGTCTACTCCCTTGAAAATAATAATTCTGCCTGGATCTTTGAATCAGGAATTATGCCCTGGATCTCAATAATGAGTTGAGTTTGGACCTAACCGCCATGATTTTACTGAGTGTTTGTCTGAGAAACAACGTTGATTATCTCTAGCCAGATTCTGGATCTGTGATTCCAGTTCAAGTATCTTTTTGTGTCTGTTTTTCTGAAGGAAAGAGGCATATGAAATTGAGTTATTCCTTATAAATCCTTAAACTGCATTCCAAAGTGTTCGAGGATCGAGGGAAGTTAACCTTGGTTAATTTCCATAAACTCAGACAATTTATTTCTGAATTGACTGCAAAAGTTTTCATCCTGTAACAATTTAGGGTTAAGTTAAATTGCCATCTAGTGGCATGAGATGGCCGAGGGATCAAAGATAATCTGCCCAAATTTCCATAATGATCTGACAGAAATAAGGAACAGATATCGGCATCACGAACAGCTGAAAATAAAGAAGTAGAAATTAAAATATAGTCAAATATTCGAGAATAGGATTTATGAGTAGAAGAAAAGAAAACAAAAGAAGGATTTAATAGATGCCAACTATCCACCAATGAGGATGAGGTCACACATTGCCGATGTTTGTCAAAATAAAAAGCTTGAGAGTGTGATTCCTTTGGTCCAGATCTATCTAGGATATGCGACATTGCAAAATTCATTTCTGCACCCAATACAATTTCTAAATCCGAAAATTTCAAGAGATAGTTTGACAAAAAGAGAAAAAAGTAGAGTCAGGTGTACAAGGAGTACCTGACTGCAATTATAAGTCGCTTTGGATAAAAGTGTCTGCTAAATGCATAAATGTAAATGTGCAAGGGGCATAAACTGAAAGAGATACAATTTTCCTATTCTCCACTATTGTTTTTATATGTGTTATTCTACCATCTATATCACAATCTTTATATAAAATAGGAATATTTAAAGTCTTCTGCACCAATATTAGGACACCCTTGGTTTTAGTATCCGAAGATGAGTGAGATACCTCTTCGTAAAACATCGTATTACACATGTGTATATCCTCCTCGTTCAAATGAGATTCTTGAACAATATATCAATCTTTCTTCTTCGCAAAAAATCCAGAAAACCTGTTCGTTTGTGAGGGCCATTTAAGCCATTAAAATTACAACTCAGAATATCAAGGTCAGTCATAGGTATCAAACAGAATTATTGCATAATAAGACAATATACAAGTTTGAAAAAAAACCAGTTGAGTCTACCATCAAAACAACCCCCACCCCACCCTTCCGTTACTATAAAAAACATCCTCATGAACTATGGTAGATTGAACTAAGAACAGACTTGATCTGCCAGCACCCCTTAATATGATCCGTGGCATCATCAAAAACCTGCATATTACTGAAGCACCAACATTGGCCCCATAGTCATATATTGACTAGATCATTTCTCTATTTAAAAAAAATGAAAGAGAGTTAAATAATACAACTAAAACAAATAAAATAACATCATAATCAGTAAGTGATACTCTATGCACAACGAAAGCTTCTAGTATCTATGGATTAAAAAGTGAACATTAAAGTGAACAGTGAAAGACAAAGTCACTTAACCATTTAGAGAATCACTTCTCCGATTAGAAAGCAAATGTCCAGCTGAAGTTCACTGAGAATTGGTGGATGAATGGGACCTGAGAAAAACTCTTGCTTCTTCTGGGGAGTATAGCAGTTTAGGTTCAACTTGATTGAGAATGACCTTCAGCATTGCAGGATAGAGAAGAAAATTATGTATTCCAGCTTCTCTCATTTCCTTTCTAACTGGCGCAAATGCACTTCTTTTTCCAGTGACCGGAGAAAAATCTGGAAAGAAAGACAGCGTTGCTCATTCGGATGTTTTCACCAGGGCGTGAAGTCTGGCGGCCCACAGAATGAGCTGCCTGTCCGTGAACCGCAACAGTTTAAAGATGAAAACCCGTGATTTAGCATGATCTGAGGAGAGATGCGCTTCCTCCACTTTAATTTATCTGCCCGCCAGAGACGGGACCCACATTAGTAGCGATCTTTTCAAAAAGCCCATAGTGTCATCCTTTTCGAACCTTCAGGCAATCCAACCAGACATAGATTGCTTCGCCTATTGCGATCCTATAAGTCCACAACCTGTTGTTCGAGCGCAGCTACTAGCCTACCGTGATCTGCGACAACTTTCTTTTGTTCTCTCATCTCCTCTGTAAGAAGATCCAGTTTAGAGCATAGCGACTGTACAACTGACATGTGAGAAGCGAACTCATTCCGCATCGCCGTCAACTCAGTTTTTAGAATGTCCTAAAAGTGTGTAACAGTGTTCGCCATCTTGTCCAACATATCGCTTGTGTTCAGTGGCTTGGATTTCTTCTTAATTGGAGAAGCCGATGGAGACAACTCCTTCTGTTTCCGATTGTATGCCATCAGGGAAAGTATTATTAATGAATAAAACGTAAAATAAAACGAAAAAAAATCTGCAAAAAGGGGCTAAACCTACGGAGCTCTACTCAAGTCGCTAGGTTCATGAGCACGTCACGTGACTCCGTGAGACTTTCCTGGTGGCATCCTTGAAGTCTTGAGGGAGAGTACCTTGCGGCCACATTGTTTGGAATAGTTCTGTCAGTTTGTTACGCAGTCATGGTCCAGCAACTTTGTAAATCTCAGATGGGATCGTATCAGCTCCAGCAGCTTTGCCATTCGACAGTGTGTTGATGGCTTTGTCAACTTCTGAAAGAGTGGGGGGCATGTCGAGATCATCATTGACTGTGACCTGTGGTAGCCTGTTGATTGCTTCTTCACAGATGTGGGATGAGTTGTTGAGGATTGCATCAAAATGCTCTGCCCACTGCTCAATTATATGTAATTTCTCTGTAAGCTGTGTTGTTCCATCATCAGTGAGAACTGGGGATGAGCTGACAGGTTGGGGTCCGTACACTTCCTTGATAGAGTCGTAGGTACTTTCTCCTGAAGTCCACGATCATCTCCACTGTTTTGAGCATGTTGAGCTCCAGGTTGTTAAGACTGCACCAGACAGCCTGCTCTGTGTAGATCATCATATAACTTTCTCCCTTGACACCATCTGGGTTGGTCAGAGTGGGAGCATGCACAATTTATTTATTTATTACTTCACTACTTTATTTTGCTTAAATTTCTAGATGTAATCACCTGTAGATAAAGTAAAGACCTTCATTCATCTTCAGAATCAAAAGTAAGACCTTCCTTTATCTTCGGAACACAAATTAAGATATTTTTGATGAAATATGAGAGCTCTCTGACCCTCCATAGACAGCAAGGTTACTTCCACAATCAAGGCACAGAAACATAGTAAGGACACTGTTAAAATGGACATCAGTGGTTCAAACGTAATTTTATGAATCTACGCGAATAACTTTTTATGCCCACAGAAAACAAAAATAACGTCTTTAATCAACAATTCTTCTCCTCCGCATCACCCTACCGCTATTTTGTAGAGTAAAACGGTGCATGCCTGTGTTTTGATCTGCACATAAACAATGCATGCACGTGGTGCTGTTGACCTATAACACGCATGTGCTGTGCCTTGTTTATGTTCAGAGAAAAGCACATGCATGCATCGTGATACTCTCCAACAGTGTTGGGGAAGTTACTTTTAAAAGTAATGCATTACAATATTGCGTTACTCCCTAAAAAAGTAACTAATTACATTAGTTATTGACTTTTTATTAAAAGTAATACGTTACATTTACGTTACTTTCACATTACTTTTTAAATATGAGCAGGGCTGGAATGTTTGTTTTTAATACAAGAAGTTTTATTTATAGCAAATGTAAAAGCCCTTTCACACCAAAAAGTGTAATGAATAAACCTCAGGCTGAAGGAAGAGTAAATTACATCTGTACAGTAGAACGCAGGAGAAGAAGGTTCAACAATCTTCAGCAATAAAAAACAATGAAGCACAATTGTTAGTTTATCTAAAGTAATTTTGCTTATTAGTAAGGTTGAACTGGATCATCAAATGTCAGCAGCAAAGACATTGGGTAATAAAATGGGATTAGATACATTTTTCATTAAAATTATACATTATACATTTAATTTCATTATTGCAGGTTTGTGTCATATTCTGATTTTGCATTTCACTGCTTTAATCAATTTTGATGAATACTGAATCAGTTTTTTGCAAGTGGGATGAATTAATATTCATTCACATTTATTCTAGAACTACAGTAACATGTTCACACAGCACACTGTCAGTCAATAAATGGGGAAAAAGAAACTGGCGTTACTTTTTTAAAAGTAATGCGTTACTTTACTAGTTACTTGAAAAAAGTAATATTATTACGTAACTCGCGTTACTTGTAATGCGTTACCCCAACACTGCTCTCCAAAATGGCACTAGGGTGAAGCTGAGTAGAAGAATGGTTAAATAAAGTAATTATTTTTGTTTTCTTGCTCACAAAAAGTATCCTCGTAGTATGTGAAGGCAGCAGCAATGAAAACAGGTAGAGACAATGATAACTTTAGCAATTAGCCTCACATTGTGCCAAGAAGCTCTTTCAGAAAAGCAAATTGGAAAACAAACTTATGATACTTACTTTGTCTGGAGCTGACGACAAAGTAAGTATCTTCTCACTCAGGCCAGTGTTTATGCTAATAGGGCAGAGGGCGTCAACAAATGGGCGGGACTTTTTCCCTCGGTGACGTGAACAGAGGGATAATTTGAAAGAGAGATTTGGAGAGACTGTTCTTGATTTATTGGTTTATTAAAAAAAATGAGTTGGTGGATTTTTAACATTATAGGCTGGTTGTTTTCACACACTGCAGCCACATAACTGTTTTCAAAAAACTTATAAAAGTTATTTTTGCATAACATGTCCCCTTTAAAGGAATTCCTTAGCTTATTGCCATCACTGTGGTAGCCAACGACAGCACAGATTAACCCTGCACACATTTTTATATTGGTTACAGTATATTA